>JBCFXI010001481.1:0-51543 GCA_038496175.1 Ampulex compressa | reverse complement strand
TCAGCTCTCAAGACATATAATGGTTATGCGGCTTAAGTGTGAAGTTGGTTTCGAAAAAACGTAATTAAGTCCTCTGACGGGAAAAAACGAAATTACTTTCCGAACAACCCAATATTATCTGCATATAATGTAATATACTCTCTGCGTATCGTTCCAGCTTTTAACGTATAACATATCGCAATTAACCCGCCGCCAGGAATCGACGTCGGTGTTAGCAAATAGCCGAGTAATTTCAGGGGAAGCGAGTGGCCATGGGAAAATACGAACGCGCTATCCTTCCTGCTTAAACATAAACAGATGGTTGGCAAACTCCTGGTGGTAATTATGTCTTCCTAATATCGCTACTTGCCGGGCTCTGAAACCTTGATTTACGACTCCTTACTTTCCCTCCCCTCCGCGGGGCCTCTGGCGAAAGGCAGCGACAAGAGCGTAACTACGGCCTCGCGTTCCGCGCGGTCGAGGCTCCCCGGCATTTAATGGCATAACGACATCGACTTTAACCCGTGAACGCTCGAGGTAAGTGGCGAACGATACGATGTAAACGCCATGATACTTCGACGACAGGAGCCCGGAGTGTCCCGGGAAAGTGGTTATTAGGGACCCTATGAGAACCTCGAGGAGGAAATTCCTGCCTGGGAAACAGCCGAGCGCCCTTTAAGAACCGCGCAGGCGAAATTCCTGCAGGGGAAATTATCGGTGTACGTTTGACCCTCCTCGCCGATATCGCGAGTATTTTGTGCGCCCTCAGTCATCGATCGAGGAGAAATGATGGTATTTGGAAGTAACGAGTCGTGGATATATTTGTGTCTCGACGAGGAGTGTACTTGGTTTTTATGAAAGTATCGAGACATTTTTTAAGTCAAGAGTATGAGGAATGGAGAATCAGACTTTTACGCGGAAGGTTTTACTTGAAAACGCTTTATGGTATCTATAGACTAAGTGTCCCTTAGCAATGGAACAGTATTATTATAAATACATGGTATTTAGTTCCGAATTCATTAATATTATTTCTACCACGACTTCGAAAAATCGTAGAATTTTTAAAAATTGTAGAAACTGCTTCAGACACGGCCACTTCTGAGATTCGTCATGATATTCTTGCAGCGTACGGATCGATGAATTAATGTATCGACACTTTTCCTTCGTCCTCTTATTTTTTAAGGATATATTTAGTACAGTCAAACATCTCTGGAAAACAGCTGGTACAAATAGCGTTAAGGTTAACATTATCAAAACTGAAAACCCGTCGAGATAAAACAAAATCGCGCAGCTTTATAACGAATATCTTATTATCGGTATGTAAATCGTTACACCGATCCATTTTCATCTTCTCTTTACCCCCCCTTCTCTCTCCAAAGAGATATTTATAAATTTCTGATTTACAAAAGTATAAAGACGTACACGGTGTCCCGAGTAAGTCTGGAAAGTAACCGTTCGCCGATGCAAATTTCAAATCAGCCCTCTCCAGAGATTAATCCCAGGCAGCGGCCCAACTAAAACCCGTCGGAGCCTCTATCCACAACGTCGGCGCTGCATCAGAGCCGGCGTCGCTTGTTGATCGCATCTTAATGGCGGCACGCTTATGTATATACTCGAAGGCGTGCAGTCACGTTTCCCGCAGCCTGTGCTAAAACTTCGACTTAACTCCGCCGGCGGCGACGTTAATCTTCGTTTTAACGCGGCCCAAACCGCGGCGCACCTGCTCCTCGTAATCGTCCGGGGCGAAAAGTATTTTACCCGCCGACGGCTAAAACCGTGGGGATCCGTGATTAATCGTCCGAGGGACGATGGAAGTGCATAGGGCCGCCTGGACGAGCGTCGATCGGGAACGAGTCCGCTCGCAAATTGGAAGGTCCATTTCCCTTAACACTCGAACCTCTTAGCCGCGACGAGAAGAAAGGCGCGAGAGATTTGTGTTCTGGATGCTCGAAATGGGAATCGCCTTTTCGAATGATTATCGAGAGTGTGTATTGGGTTTAGTGGATGTGGAGACGTGAGCGATGTGGATAGGTGTAGATTGGAGGTAAAGATGATTTCCCGTAAACGCTATGGTTAGTGCGCATATCTGTCGCGCTTAAGTGTTACCTTTTTGCAAGTTTCTTCTTTAAAAATTACCGAGCTTCGTCTCGTTTTAAGGAAGATACTTGAATCGATCATTGGCGAGCGTTGTACATTTCTTTATATATATATATATAATACTGTATTTAATAATGTATAAGTAAACGGAACTTTTCTCTATATAATACTTACGATTCTAAATTGAAGAAAATAGATACCGTGATATAGTTGATAGAATCAGCACTGCTAATGTTTTCCATACGATACGTATACCACACCTCTGACCTACCTTAAACAGTACTTCCTACACCGAACAACCTCATCGCAATCGGTATCAAAAATCAATATAAAAAAAGAAGAAGGAATCCACGTAAAAAATCTCCACGAGAAACCAATCCACAACGTATTATATATTCCAACATACCTCTCTAAATCCAAAGAATGTTCAACCCTTATCCCCGAGGAAAATGTATGATTCGTACACTCTCATAATCACAAGTACGTCCAAGCCCTGGCATCTGAATTTAACAATGGACCAGCGAAAGCTGCCCCTCCAAGAGGCGCGACGATGATCCATCGGGCACCCTCAGTCGAGCGATTATCCGTCAGCGCGAAAGCATCATCCGTGGCGAGCCTCCGGGTTTCCAGGGTGAAAAGGGCAGCGCAAGCCCCCGATCGAAGCTCCAGCTTCGTCCATATGGGTCTTCTTCCAGGCCTGTGGACGTAAGGCACCGCAAGCCGCGCGGGCATACGTGTGCCGAGCAACCGCCGATTCGTCTTTGAGCATGTAGACACAGGGCACCAACACGCGCATTGGGCCGAGCCATGCAACCACGTCGTAACCGCTGGAAGTTAAAGGCAAGGATCGCGCGGAGGCGTCGGGGAGAGCAAGTGGCCCATGAAATCAAGTCCCTGGTATGCGACCAGGTTCGACGAACCCCCTGGCGTCGTCTCGCTTTAAAAACATCGATACTCGCGCGGAACACCGCGCCTCGGGACGTTTCATCGCTCGCGCTCGAGCCGATGTCTCTTCTTTATTCGACTCTTCGCCATTATACGGGTACTTGGCTCGGGACCTGGTGGCTTTTAGGGTTGTGCACTGTGATAGTTATTCGTAGGGAATGCGATGTACATATCGTTTGTATATGATTTCCTTGGGGTGCGCTTGGTAGCTTGGAAGGGATAAAGCGCTGTTTTTATTGTATATTAGAGAAGTGGAGATGTAACTTTGAGAGAGACGTGCATTGCTTGAGGAAGCGTGTGTGAAGGTAATGAGGAGATTGGAAGCTTCAATTTCTCTTCTGTAAATCAGGAGTTGATTGTAGCGAATCGTAGATCCTACCGAACACGTTTTGTCGAAGTGGAAGGGCAGCTTTGGAGTATTGTTTTAGAGGATGATTTCAGGATGTAAGCGGGAAGAATCGCGAGATTCACGATTTGATTCCCGTTGTTAGCCTCCCAGCAGGAAGCGTGTTTTAGGCCTCGATTTCATGCTCCGTTTGAGTCTTTAGTGGCGTAGCGGAAAAGAGCTCCCTGCTGGATATACGTAGGTAGGCTTTCCGTGAAATATGCACGAAGCGTGACTTCGAGCGTATCATTACGAATGCATTTATCAAGCCCGTATATCGACATGTGTCAATTTGTGCCTAGATTTGTATATACAAGTGCCGACGTTGCATCGAGATTTATAAGTCTACATACAGGCACCTCTCGCAGGAGTAGCGAGGCGTAATAAAATATCAAGCCTCGTGCGGCGCTCGTGCGATACATCGTTAATTTTCGAGAAAAAAAAAACCATCCAACATCATTCTCAATGTCCCATCGAAACTTCCCAACGTCCCCTATTAAAATCGAAACGATTCAACGATATGGCCATCGAGTGAACGCATTACATTCCTACGCTTATATAACATTCACATTTTCGAGCTCCTCGTCGAAAGTCATCCCACCTCGCGGATTAATTAGAATAAACGTCCGAAGTTTGCCCGTTCGATTATCCTAACTCCCTTAATGCACGAAAGCAGACGACTCGCCTCGACAATCCCCCGTACGAAAAACCCTACCTCCTGATCGATTCCCTTGCTCCAATTATCCCCGTCTTCGCTCGCGCTTGCACGGCCCACCGCTCCGCGGCCAGGATGAAATTTACCGCGCCTATAATCAGCGATACATTTCAATTTGCCCCCGCATATGGCGCAGAATACCTGCATAAGTAGGCAAGGGCATTATGGACACGCGGGCCCATTCAGTAAGCGGAAGACAATTAAGCGCATGCATTAAACGACGATCTATTGCGCCGTCTCGAGGAAGTGGTCCATGAAACGCTTCGAGTCTCTCTGCTGGTCGATGACGACGGAGGGACGGCCCGAAAATTAAACCCTGGACCGGCCTGGGAGCCCTCGGATAGGTTTCGGCCGGATGGCGTGCCAAACTCTCGTGAAGAATTTAAGTCGTTTTCTCGCCCACGTGTCCGTGGTCCGGGTGATTAATTTCTCATTGTTCGCTCCTGGAGGAGCCCTGCAACGGGGGCTCCTTCGGTCATTCGCGCTCGTGTCGGAGCCGGTTGGAGGGTAGAGGATGGAATATCGGGGCTGTATCGTGTTAATCGAAGGATAAAGAAAGAAGCAAGAAGGTGTTCTTGTTGATTGATCGGTTGGACACGTATTGGGATGCAAGTTATACACAGGATTGCGTATTACATCGAGTGGTATTATCGGGTTTATCGATTGCGAAATTATGGTGAGTCTGTTAAGTGTATTAAAGTCTATTACGTAAAACTGAAGTACTCCCAAGTATCTGGTATTTTATATACTCTTACATACTAAAATCCTGAGAAGAACAAGGTTTACCTTACGATCATACGTGTACAACAATGTTCATCCGCGCTAAACCTCAATAACTCAAAAACGCGCATTACCAAGGACCTACTCCCAAAGGCGCACCGACCAGCCGACTAAAAACACTATTAAACCACGACATGGAGAAGAAAGATGACTGCGCATCGTACCAGGGTAAAATTCTCCATTAGCCACGATTTTGTCCTACGGAGACCAGGGTTTCCACTCGTTACCGAATATCCAGGCAATCGGCGAGCTCCGATTTCCCCGAGTCCTCTCGACTGTACAGTCCTCAACATCCCCCGCAGCTTATACCGTTAAGCGTGACATGAATCGCCCCTAAATTATCCATTCGACGACGGCTGAATTCGCCCAGAATCGATCCTCGCTTAAGCGCCCGTAATCCGCCTATTTTCATACTTAACGGACCGACCGTTATCTCAAGCAATTTCTTTCCCCCGGGTTTGGGATTTAGCCGTGTACACTGCGATCACGTTCACGTGGCGGAAGGGGAGAGAAAGAGGGAGGGAGAGAGAGGGAGAGAGCCAAGGAGAAGGAGGAGAAGAAGGAGCAAAGAAAGGGCTGGTAGGCTGAAATACGGGGTCTACGACACCTCGATACACCGGCCCGACGGTTTCCTTGTCCGGGAATGAAAGAGCGCGGAACCACCAGCCGGCTAAAAGTCACGTTCGACGGTTATAGCAAGTGGCACTCGTTCGAAACAATCACGAACGCACGGCTCAGCGGAGGAGCCCCCCCCCTCCCCCTGCTTCGATTGACACGTGTAGAGGGTGGCCTTTATGTAATCTTCGCGAGGGCTGCAATTTTTTTTTTTTTTTGCTCCGCGAAAGGCGCGCGGTACGAATGGAGGTCGATTCGGTACTTGTAAAATCGACGGGCTTGCTTTAATTGGTTACTGTATCGATATCCCTGGGACGCAACGAAACGATACTTCGGGATATTGATGCGATATCCTTAATTGAATACTGACTTGATACCCGGGGGAATAGGATACTGGGTTTTCTGCTGGAATTTTTTTTATTGGATCGCACACGGAGGTAGACTTGTAGTTTTATTTTGATCGTATTAGAAGCACTTTTGCGAGACCAATGTGAAAAGGATTACTCGATACTGGAGAAAGAATGGAATCTTTATTATTATATCTTTATATTATTCTCGAGAATAATCGCGAAGCTGTTTAAATCAAACTGTCGTGCGAATAATATTTGCGGATAATCGTTCGAGGATTCAACTCGTGGGGCATTGGCAAATTCCTGGCACTCGTCGCCGATTTCGCTTTCGATCGTTTTGGGAGGATGTAAAAAGGGGCAGAGCCGGACGGTCAATCTTGGGGCGAGAAAACGCCATTAGCTTGGCCGCTTCCGCGAGAATGAAAAAAAAGTGGTCTGCCAAGAATGGAAGACGTACGAGGACGGAGGAGGATGATCAAATATTTGAGCAAGCCGGCCATGCAGATCCGTCAGGGCTCTGTGCGATTATTATCGCCGATGTACCCAATTCAAACAGCTCCCTTTCCCTCCAATACTCATTTCCGGTTGACTGAAAAAATCGCCGATCAAATATATGCGCAGGCCACGAATCGTCGGATTAACGATCGCCGTTATCGTGATTTCCAAAGGAGAAAGTCACGGCCAAACGCGCCCTCCGTTCTCCTATTTCCCTCGCTCCCTTCGACACGTTCGATTTTAATCGCTCCCGCAAACGATTCGACGCCAATCTCGAAAAAGGCTCCAAGCAAATCTCCGATCGGTCCAAGGAAACGACGCACGAATCTCGCCAGATCGATAATTCACCGATGATAAAGTAAAGCTGTACATAAAACACCCTACTTGCGCGTTTCACGGGGCGAAAGGTATAATCCATATTAGCCCCTGGAATTCGACGATTCGGCGGCTTAAAATATTCAGGCAAAAGCCGGGCGTGGGTCGATCGTTAAGCGCGCGTGTATCCGCACAGGGGGCCGGAAATAAAGGATACGAATCGCAGCGGTGATTCTTTAATGATTCGTAAAACTTTTGCTGGAAAAAAAAGGTTTTAATTTTGCACGAGGCGCATGAAAAAAAAAAGGAGTGTGAGAGGAAAAAAGGGAGGAAAGCGAGGTTCGAGTTGGAAGCAGAGGGTGGACAGGGAATGAAACTGGCCTGCGAAGTGCGCGTTTCGAGTCGATTCAGGGTAGCATTATCGGACGCGTACACCGAATGCTCCCTACGAGCTGCGATAAACAGCCCAATCTGCCGCTTAGCTCATAAACGCGGAGATTTTACGAGGATGGCCGATACCTCGAAACACCGGGCTCAGTTTTTCAGGTTTATTATGGCCGCCGAACAGCGCCACGCGGAGCCGCACTTTTTTCCCCGCTGTAATCTGAAAACTGCGCCACTCCTGTAATGGAACTCCTCGCGAGGCGCCGCGTTCTGCGCTTAATTCGCCGATTTTTAAGCCACGCCTATTAGCGGATGGGAGTTTTAATGGAATCCGGGAGGATGGTGTGTCATCGTGAAGACGTCCTTCGTGTCGAAGCTGGTGAAAGAATGTTGGCGGTACTGATGAAAATGGTAAAGGTAAATCGTTATTATATAAGACGATAATACTGGCTTGCATTTAGGAGCGGTGGCGCAACACGAGGGTGATCAAGTGGTGCACCTCGATGTATATCGACACGCTGCGCGAGGATTTTATAGCGGTTTTTTTATAGTGCTTTTTATACGTATAAATAACGTAAGCGTGGAGTAAAAAAATGCTTAAACCATTATTCGGTTGTCCACGCCGATGTATATGGCGTTAACGATTAATTTTCCGATATCCAACGCGGCGGAGTCTATCTCAGCCCTCTATGGGTCCGTGTAACTCAGGTTGCTGGTATATCGAGGTCGTACTAAATAATTTCACTTTTCGACAAGATGGTGTATACATCTTAACGATACAGTGTCTCTGATATAATCAGTTGGCAGCGCCATCGACCTGAAATATCAATGTAAGTGCCTTGCGAGTTCCATAATTCGCAGATATAATCTATAAGAGGATTCAAGTGTGCTTAAAGTATCCCATCGATCCTCGAGTCCTTACTTTAAAGCAGAACAAACCAATAGGACTTCCGTGTACATCGATAACCCAGAGCCAAACATTATCACGTTCTCCGCACAACCGGAATTTCCCCAGGATCGAAGCCACGTAGTTTCTGTCTTCTTCCCTTCATTGGTGTCACGCTCGTTTGCCTCCCGACGCACCGTGCCAAAGTAACAAACGGCCGGCGCCACGGTTGATCCCGACGCGTTGTGGCGTGCAGTGCGATACAAAGTCGAAAGAGGGGGGGCGGGAAAAAAAGAGCAGAAACAAGCAAACAAACAAAAAGGGTCCAGTGGGCTGAGAAACAGAGGGGACAAAAGTGGCGGCGGCGCGCTCAACGGACGCGCTTTGTCCACGTTGATACGCGCGATATCTCCAAACGGCCGGCCACGCTCTCTCTCTTTTTTTTCGACCCCCTCCCCTGACCACCCCTAACCAACCGCCGCCTCCTTCGCGCGTTTATTACACAGAGCCAGGGCCGCAATCTGAAAATTCCCGAGCAAGAACTCGGCAATAATCGATCGCATTATGCGGGGCGCAACGCGCCCTGCACGTCTAGGCGGCTTGATCATCGCGATACCGCATAATGTCGGAGCCGCGGAGGGGCGAGGGTGGGGGGATGACGATTGGGCGAGCGGAGGGAGGAAAGGGGAGAAAAAGAGGACGGCCTGGACGATCCACCAACCCTCTCTGCAGCGGGTATATCACTCATCGCGTAGACCAGAACTGTCCAACGTGCAGCTCGCGGGCACGAAACCCATATCTGTCTCCCTTTCTCTCCACCTCTCTACCACTATCTCCCTCTCTCTCTTTCTTCCTCTCTGTTTAGTTTCATCCACGGCGCATCCTCCGCCTCGCTCATTGCTCCTAGCAGCGACGAGGAGGAAGATGAACGCGAGCAAAACGAGAGAGGGATTCCGGAGAAGGCCTCGCGTTATTGGCATGGACTTTCCGGATGAATGATGTTTGCTGGGGGGGGAATTGGAGGGTGGCTCGCGGTGTGTCCTAAGGGGCGGCGTAAGGAAAGGTGATGTTTCACGGGGGAAGAGGGTGTCGAGCGAGCTTGTTGGAAATTGTTTGGGATATAGTTGTGCGCACGATGGTTCTTGTCGAAGAGCGACTGTTTTAAGCTAGGGACTTTGCGCGTTTTTATTATTCGCGCAGGTGGAAAATAAGGTGACGAAATATGGGAGCGATGCGTGTTAATATGAAGCACTCATCTCATGTGGAACTGTTGGTGGAAAGTATTAATTGTATAACTTTGCTTCTATTGATTTTTTCCCCTAAATTCGAGGCTTTATCGTGAAAAGCTGGTTATACGTTTATGATTCAAAGTATCGTCCGTCGTTCGAATCGACGGATCGGTTGATTCCAGTTCGACAATCGGATTACACCAGCTTACATCAGCTCACTCGTACAATCATTACATGAACCTGAGAAAAAAGATGATATTTCCCCAACGATTCATCCTCCTAATTTACGCACCGTCTACACCGTTGAACTTTCGACCGCGAGGCTATGCGATAACTTTCTTAAGAGTGGTGGCACACTTTCAACGCGTTGCCTGACAAACTTTTCGTTTCTCCTTACGATAAATAGTCGCAACGCGAGGCGTAACAAAGTGTAAAGAAAGGCACCTGAGTGTAATAAAAGCCGCGAGCATTTTCCATGGTATCTCGAAAGTCGGTGGATATCGGGTGACGACGCTGCGGTATAAGAAATGGGGAAAAGTGCGGCAGTCGCACGACAAATATCCCGCGTTACCAATGACGGAATATCCCAGCCACTCCGTTGGATATCATTGAATTTGCCGATGGCCGGAAAACTCGCGTTCGAATATCCGGGAGAAACTGGCGGGCTTATTCCAAAGAGCGATCCAGCATCGTAGATGTATAGCCATTGGGATAGACCCGGTGTCTCTGGCGCTCGCAACTCCGTTCGGCCAAGCCCCCTTCGCATTGTTTTACGGCCACGAAGTTAACGTAGGTCACGCGCACAAAGTCTTTATATGACGAATTATGTAAATGCGGCGCAACTACTGCTCGCGCTAAACACGATTTTAACGAACTTCGTTAAGCCGCCGGAAGTTTCGCCCGGGGAAACTTTTCATCATAATTTACGCTCGGACTTTCCCTCGCGAATGTTCATCCGCGTTAATATTCCGGAACGATCGGTTCACCCTCCTTTCGAATATCCTCGCGGAGCCCTCTGGCAGACTTTGCTTTTTGGAGGGCCTCGAGAAGATTTCTTACCTCGGATCAACCCTGCGCCTCGTTCGTTATCGATTCATACCGCGGCACCGTGCAGGTTTATCCCGTAAGCTCCTGCCAAAATTCACCGCTGGTAATATTAAATCGCGTTGCTCGAAGCAACGAGCGTCGAGCTTGGCGATTGGGGCCGGACGGATTTTGGTCGCGCTCAAAACTTCCACTCGTACCGAACTAAGGTGCAATTGATTATTCCCATTCGTAGTGCTAATTGGATGATATTCATGGACAGGCGTTACGATGCGGTGGCTTTGAGTTCGGAGCGGCGCCGATCGTCGGGCGGCTTAATCGCGGTATCAACATTGGCGCCACTTTCGACGGAGGGAAAGAGGCGCTGAGAATATTGTATATTCTATTGTAATATTATACATTAATTATTATTAATAATATTATAATATTAATATATTATATATTAACCCCCTGCACTCGATGTTTTGTTTTTTATGCATATTACCGGCAACTCGAAGCAATTTCAGTGAAAAGATCATATATTCGCTTATGAGTAAATGATACGCGCATTAAAAAAGAAAAGATTAAAAGAGCCACGACCGTCTTTTGTCAGCAGATGCGGAATATGCTATGCGCGATAATTTGTACGATTTTTCTTTGTCCTTGTATTATAAACCGAAGATGATTTACATTGTCTCCATAGCGGAGCCCTCGAGTGCAAAGGGTTAATGATATTATATATTAATATTATATATTATAATATTATAGACAGAGCTGTTCTGTGCTGAGCAAAGTAGACCTGGCCACGTCGCTTAGTCGCTCAGCCACGTTGCGTTATTTGGGGAGGGCGCATCGGTAAGGAGAAACGCCTATCCGGTTCGCAGCGCTCGCGGAAAGTTTAACTTTTCAAGTCCAATCGAGTTGGCACTCTGAGTGCGCGGAAGTTAATTGGGCATCCTTAAGATCCCCCGAAATTCCTTCGAGTTCGGGGGAACTTTTTAAAGAGCCGTAATTCAATTCTTTTTCGAGCGCGCACGACTTCGAATTAATTACGGCCGCGAGGCGGGAAGTGCGGCAGTTTAAACGAGTTTAGCGCGAGCATTTATAATCCGGGCATAAGCCATATTTGTGATAATTATACGCGCGTACACTTATACGCGTTCGCGAGCTCACTTTATCGCGGAATAGAACGGATGGATTCTATGCATACTCCAATATCCCGTGCTTGAAAGCGGAAATAAATTCTTTACTCGGGATATGAACATATTACCGAGTTCAAAGACTCGACGAGTCGAAAATACCGTGGCATTTGAAATTCATGGAAAATACCGGCGGAATACATTCCAAATTCCATACAATGGAAATTCCTTGGAATACAATGACGAGATAAATGTGGAAAGATGTGGAGGCGAAGCGGGCGTGTATCTCGCGTGGAATTGTACCTAAGATTCTCCATCGAATCAATCGTTCCGCGCATCGATCTACATCACTGCAATCGCGATCCTCAAATTTTCACTCCTCAAAGGTAAGAGGAATAATCGTTATTCGCGCGTAAAAACCACGTGGCGATTGGGCCAAAAACGTTCGCAGAGTCCGAGTGTCGCCTCTCGAATCGAGGGCCCAGAAATTCGAGGCGAATCTGGCCAAAGGAGGAAAAAGGACGAGCGCAACGAGGATTCACGCGCGAAGTTATCGCAGGACAAACTGCGTTATTTATGAAGCTACCAGCACGGTGTTTGCCCGCGTTAGAGTTGCTCTTTGATGGCGCAATCAATTCGGCGCTGGTACAAATTCGGCTACTTTCGCTCCCTCCCCCCTCCCCCAGACGTGAGCCGAATTAAGAGATTTCGATAGGCAATTAAGCAGGGAAAACACGATGACCAAACGTTTTATCAACGAGCGGCTCCGCTGGGATTATACCTAATGCTATTTGGCCTGCCCGGTTAATTACAGGTAGTTAATGATAAATGTTTTCCAGCTACGCGCCGTGTCGTATATCTAAGCGGGCGCCGCCATGAATTATGGAATTACGGTGTATAGGGTGACTCTCGCTACGAGGTGTGCCCTTAAAACGGTTGGATGCATAAAACAGAACCGTTCGCACGATTAAACGAGATTAGAGGGCATCTACTTCTGGGATACTTTCGTCCACGTTTGCCCATCGACGCGTCTAATAAATCGCATCAGACGATTAAGCAAAATCTCACGGGTGGAGAGATTTAGATAATCAAAATGAAAGAACGATGATGGATATCGTTTCTCCTTGAAATATAAAATGTATTTCCATGCCAATCGTTAATAATGAAGATTTTGTAAAAGATGCGAAATCGTGTCTTTCAATAGTACCAGGAAATCTGGTTTTCTTCTTAAAGTAAAATTATCCGTTTTAATAATCAATACTTTATATAAGAGTCACGACAAAATCTAGTGTAGCATGGAAAATCGTTTAGTTATGCTTGCTTTCAGCTTTCGAGGATATTCCATTTTTGTCTCTTCCAAATTTCGAGGGACACCCGGTAGACAATGTGGGCCGTTTAAAGCGCTACAAGCTGCTTCAAACGATCCGTATGGGTTACGTCGTATATCACATCGTTCTCGCATTTCTGCGAACGTTCTGACAAACGCACTCGTTTGTCCTGGACGCCCTCGATACCGGGGATGAATATGTATCGCATTAAAGCGGCCGCGGTGTTTTTGGCGCTGAGATAAATAAGGGCCCGATTTTCGACGGTTACGGGTGCATAACTTTCAGCGGCTCCAAGGAGAAAATAAATCTCCCGTAATAACGAGAAGAAGTACAAGCCGGCCATAAAGCCAAGTTTTAATGTTAAGGATGAATTTTCCAGGAGAAGTTGTTGCAGCAATTTGAATCTGCTTCCGCGCCGGCTCAGTTGAATTTCCGTTTTATAATAAACGCTGACCCCAAGACGCCGACTATTATTCGTACTTTATGGTGGATCATAAATAATGGGTTTATCATAAATTGTCCTGGATAATGGAGCGCGTGCTCTAAGCGATTGTAATTCTAAAAGGATGCCCCAAGAACGCCCCGGAGAACTATCGGCGGATCGGTTGTATAAAGGCGGAAACTTTTACAATAATAAATACGAATATAGGGATGCGGCGTGCTATTTCCAGATGAAAGGCGCCTTCCATAATTCAAAGATGGGGGTATTTCGAATGAAAGCTGCCGGTACTAGGATGAAGATATAATATAAGAAAAGAAAAAAAAAAAAAGCATCACGATTCTACGCAAAAATCCTAATTACGATCTTCGAAGATCGCGAAGGAATTTAGATTTTGGCAGGACACTTTGCATCGAACATTTGTGCATTCAGAGCCCTGACTTCGGTGCGCCCGCATTGCCATTATTATCGAGAGTTTCTTTCGTTCTCATTCACCGAGATTTCCGCCAATCGGTCGGACACCTCCGCCTACAAGTGACGTTAACAATCCGGGGCCTCGTTATTTACCAGGCGCTCGTATACGCAGAGCCGCTGGAAGCCTATCGATCCCATCCACGATCTGAATTTCCGAGTTGCTCTCCGCGGGCCCAGCTAAGCCCTCTTGCGCAATACCCCGGAGAATATTCCAAGTTTCGACAGCGCACGACTACATCCGTGACTCGGATGCGCGAGCGCGCTTGTCGAACGGAAATACAAGCCCGTTCAAAAGTTCCCCGGATCTCAAAAACTTGGGACATTAGGAAATCTCGCGCGCCTACACTGCTGGAACCTGGTAGAACTGGCGTGTCCCGGAATGTCGTTCAGGTTCACGAGAGGCGAGGGTTTATTTGGGACTTGGAGCAAGATCAAGGTGTTTCGAGGATCGCGATTCTGGCGCGAGATTATCATAGATCAGCGAATTTCTGCGGTGCTATGAATCCTGGTGTTCCTCGACTTCTCGCGACTCGCAGCAGCGGCGCGGTTTGTTGGATTCGAGAAGAGGCTCTTGCAGTGGGGAATATACTAAATACTCGCTCGATGCTGCGGGATTAAAGTTGCGGTTTTAATCCAGAATTCGATGAAATCGTGCGCTCGTTATCGGCTTGAAAGTTAACCCGCTAATGTGCACGCGAGTATGCATTTGGCATCATCGAGAGAAGGAGGGAGGGAGAGAGAGAGAGAGAGTTATCCAACCTGCGTTTTTCCGAAGCAAACGTTATACCGCGATTTGCTACGTTTCAAAGGAGACTCGAGAGTGCCGTGCGATTCCTGTTCTTCCACTTATTTCCCCCGCCTGCATGCACCGCGCAACCCAATTAAAAACTTGTTAACCATCGATTCGAATGACTGCACGCTAATGCGTAAATGGCATCATTGAGAGAGTTCGACATTCGTCCCTCTCGACCGAGCAATTCCCCTTGCTTTGCCAACATCCGGGGGAGACTTTGATACTCCATCGCTCCTGTTCGCGCTACTCGCTTCTTCCGCGTGCGTGCAAACCAATTAAAAAAAACTTCTAACCCTGGATTCGAATCCGGCGGAGGTACGAGCGACAAGGAGATCATCGCGGCCGAGTTCGAGATTCGATGGAACACGCTGGTTGCTCGAGAAACATCGGCGAGCTTTTGTATTGGCTCGTTTCGAAAGTTCCTTCCGTTCTATAAGGAAATAATAGCCGCACGGCGGATCTATTCCCTTTTATTCCATTGAATTATGCGTATAGCTAAAAGACGAACGAAGGATGAAGGCTACAATATTTGGCAGATTGGGTTTCACGTTAGTATAAACATATCGCCAGATAAAGCAGCACTGTATAGATAGCGGAAAGGGATTTTTGGGACAACCTAATATTACAAGACAAGCTTCTAAAAAATACTTTTTAAAAAACGGAATTCTAAAAGACGTCTAAAAAATACTTTCGAAAAAGAGGAGAGACATCTAAAAAACACATTCAGAAAAAAGAGACTTTTAATAGACGTCTAAAAAATACTTTGGATAAAAAGAACTTCTAAAACACGCCTAAAAAATACTTTCGAAGAAAAGATAGGACTTCTAAAACACATCTAAAAAATACTTTCGATAAAAAGAAAGGACTTCTAAAACACATCTAAAAAATACTTTCGAAAAAAAGGACTTCTAAAACACGTCTAAAAAATACTTTCGAAAAAAAGAAAGGACTTCTAAAACACGTTTAAAAAATACTTTCGAAAAAAAGAACGGACTTTTAAAAGACGTCTAAAAAGTAAGTACCTTCGAGAGAAAAGAAAAGAGCGGTCGGAAGCAGCGGCGCGAGTAGAGTCGAAAGCACGCTAGAAGGCAGTGCAAAATTTTCAAAGGGTGTGTATAGAGCGGCCCGCGTATTTCCAGGGTAGAGCGGAGGCAGTCGAGCGAGGTGCACGTACGTACGTGATATTTTAACCCGTCTAATCTCTACTTCGTGAGTTATGCTTTGATTTTAAACTCTGTACACCGGGGACTCGCGTTGGCCGAACCTCCGGGATTATTTCGAGGCCCGGATGCCCCTGGGACGAGGCTAATGGACCGATGTAAGTCGACTGCTCGCGGTTATTTCCGTTCAACAATGTTGTCGATCGTAGCTTCGAGGCCGAATTGCAAAATTCGAGTCTCCGGTTCGCACGTTTTTTTTTTTTTTTATAAAAACCATACGTGCGACCGCGGTATCGGAGCCATGCTTAATGGACTTAATGGAGTTGCACGGCTGAAATTATCGCGGATGTAGCTTTAATAATGGCGGCGTGAAAACGCTGTGATTTTCCGACGATGGACGAGGATTGGGAATGATGGTTAATGGGGGTTTTAATAGCCGGACATACTTGCTTTTTTGGGAGGAAAAAATAATGATGACGCTGGAAATATTCTAGGTGCACTCGCAAATTTCTCGCGACACTTTATCCCCTTTTTCGATATTGGTGTCCCCAAAGCGTCTTTCCGCTTCAGGTTTATCGCCGCCTTTAACGCGTGTATATAATATATAGTTTATCGCAGGTATATAACTTTTTGTTTCTCATTACTCTATACGATGTCCGTCGAGAGTTCGGGTTATGCGTTACGGATGGCTTAGGAATGTAAAGTTCAGCGACGTTAAGGTTTTTTTAATGTCGAATAAAAGCGCCTCCTTCGCGGTTTAACCGTTTGAGTGCCATTACGCCTCTCTCGTTCCACGCGAAAAAGCTCCAGTGTTCCACTTCCTCCGGAATTTATTTCCTCCGATAAAATCGGATGGCCTACGGAAAATAAACAGAGCCGCATCCTCGCGGGGATCATCTTCGCGGAGTACTGCGACCAGGTCGAAAATTAATAAAGGAAAGGAAGCATCGCCTCGGACCTTCGCATTCGAGCAGTGAATCTTTCGTGTAATTCCTACTCGAGCGATTCGCGGATGAATCGAATTCGTGATTGGACTGGCAGTTCAATCGTAGGATCTCGATCAGCGCGGAACTCCTATGACCTTGCGCCGATTGCCTCGTGAAACAATGCCGAGGGTTAGAAAATCGAGCAGGAGGCCACTCGACGGCCTTCGACGGCAGCTGCGACAAAAATGGTGAGAAAAGTTTCGCACGGTAAACAGTGGTGCCAAACAGTGCAGAATTTATGAGATGGCTCTCGTAAAACATACGCTCTCGTTTCTCACCCTCATTGCTCTCGTCCTCTGATCACCGCCCCTACCTCTCCGTTCCTCGTACATCTCCAGTAACTCACCTCGTTTCATCGCTCTCATTTGCTCGTTCGATCGATAATCTATCATCCATGTCACCCACTGTGCCCAACGAAGGTTCGTGCTTCGGTCGTTAGTGTCTGTCGTCGACCCTTTCCGTGATATTCCAATTAACGTCGAAATAACTATTTAAAAAATTGCGCACGAGGATTTTAAAGCCAACGGTATATTGAACTCGTATATTTATGTGGACGGGCTTCGAATTAGAGCTGTTTATATAATTAGTCTAATATGTTTTAAATAAATTTTAGGAAAAAGTGCTAAGCGACGAAGAGGACACTGTTGGACGCACGGTGATTAATAAAATATCTTATCGGTATATCACTACAACTTGATTTATTTAAATACGTATCTATATATTTTACAAGCTCTATTCGAATATCCTCAACCCGCAGAAATTTTTCTATGTATATAAAATCCATAGATGATACAAAAATAATAATAAAAATAATAATTAAAAAGTAATCGATTTATCCGAGCAAATGTCCAAGCTCCAGATAAGACCAGACGGAGAACAGAAAACAAGCGTGGACACCGCAAGAATAACTTCCTCGTCGAAACACATAAATCAAGCAGAATATCGGAGAATGTCAAGTCGAATATCATAAAATCGACGAGCAAAGTATCAGAAAATGGTGATTAAGGATCTCAGGCGTAATATTAGCATTGCTGCACTGCGCTTTGCATATCGCGTGTAACGAGATCCGTTATTTATCATCAGCATTGAGGCGTGCATTAACAAAGACGCCGGTGGAGAACTTCCGAGACACGCATACAGGTATTGTATTATTCGCCCAATTTGTGTATAACGATACTTTATGAACGAGCCTTCCATTTCCGCGGCTTTGGCCGGGGGGAAGGCGACGATGCTAAAAGGGGCAATCCGTTGTTGTCCCGCTAAGATTCATTATTTGCGAGGCTCGCAACGCGCTGGCTGACATCGCGGAAAGCTTTAATTGCCCGCTACGTATCTCGCTTTGGAAATTATCACAATACCACGGCATCCGACGTCCTCTCCTGGGTAAAGGGGCCGAACTGTTAACCTCCCTGAGATTTCCAGACGCACCGAGGCCCCCTCGCATACACTTCGCGACAAGACCATATCGTAAATCTCGACTTTCCTCGTCCGTTTAATTTGACGACATCAAAAACTAGGCCGCTTCGGTCCCGCGAAACCTGCTCGAAATAGTATCCCGGAATGATATAAATAGTGTTCCTCTCCGCACTATTTGACTCCTCTAATTCTAGGCGTCGGTTATACCTGAGATTTGATCGAGATTCATTATTCCAGGCGGACTCTAAAATATCCGGGTTGAAATATTTAGAAGTAAATCGCATTATTCCGCAGCTCTTGAAAGTTTAACCTCCATCTATTTGAGTTAACTCGATCTGGGATTTATCTTGGCATCCTCGGACTTCTCCAATTTTCGGCATCGATCGCCAAAAGTGTTCAGCCGAGAATCCGTCGGTTAATCCAGAGTGATTTGATACGATGAATAGGAGGAAGCGAAGAATCCAGGAATAATAACTATGATACAAACATAACTAACATATACGTTAATTAGCGGATGGAATTAAATATCGCGTCGCCTCGATGCAGGAAGAAGTCGATTGTCCTCTCAAGATACTCCCACGCCGCGGTGTTCTTCAATCTTTCTTTCCAACGCTCCTCATTTCAGGCGCGAATAAAAAGGCGCTTTGTCGAGGGAAGCGGGACAAAGGGGCCCCGTTTCCAGAATTCCTGAATTCCATTGCACGCCCGTGGAATTAGTTTTTGCGGGTTTTAAATTGAACTGCCTGCGCTCCTCGCGTTTAAGGATACACCGCAAATCACAGGTCCCCCCCAGCGTTTTGTTTCTTAGCCGCGAGAAAAACAGCTCGCGATTTCGTTGACCCCTTTTGCGGCCTTCGAAACCATCCGCGAGCACTCGAAAGACCCTTCCGGAGGACCTCGGATGCTGAATCGACTTCGTGAAATCGCTTCTGTTGAAATTCTGGATTTTTAAAAACGACACTATAGAATTTGAACAGCGGTGCATCGAGCGACTAACGCGAATAAATAACGATCGACATATTTGATAATAAAAGCACGTGGAGAGCATTGTTTTTAATCGACTACTAATGAAGATAATAAATTGTTTTTATACATACCATTACGCGCAATCTTATATACAGATGTAATAGACGATCGAATTTTTCTCCACCTCTTTGCCTTATTAATTACGTGTATATAAGAGACGACGCACGTATAAGGCAGATATGTAAAGCTCAAAAGTGCTATGTACAGAAGTACATAGAGCTCGCGTTCTTCCACAATGCTCCTCGTTTTCTCGCGTGCTCTTTCAAAAACTACCTTTTCCATACACTGCCCTTTTCTTACTCCGCTCTTTTCCCCATTGCCCGCTTCGGGCATAATGCTCGCAAAAATCCTCTCCTTTCTCCTCGCGCACGCATCGCGCGTACGCGCTCTCAAACACCTTGTGTCCCACGTACACGTACAAACCTAGCCCGGGTACAAAGTAAGCGATGTCGCCTCACGACATAGCGCGCTCGCTCAAAACGCGCCCCGCTCGTATCTGTACTTTTGCGGAGGACAGAAATTTGCAAACATCGAGCCGCTCGATTTGGCAGCCTGGGCGCTAGTTCGCGGAAATGAACATAGATTCGCGCACGGATGCCTCGGATGTTGTATACATTTCGCGAAATTAAGCTCAGAGGCGTTTTCCCCCTTTATTTTTTCTTCCTTATCGAGCAATACCTCGCCAGCATTCGGATGCCGAAATTGGCGAATGCGGAATTGGTCAGATTTACATTTAAAGCGGGCGTAAAGTCCAAGTGGAATTGTCTGAGGGGGACTATACGCTCATTTACACATCCGATATCTGTGCGCGGCAGAAGCACGTCTATGTTTAATGCACAGCCCCGGCGATCTTCGAATAAATTATTTTGGCCTGTAGCATTATACGACATCGCAATAATTTAGTATACGGTCGGCGTCTTGGCCGACGATTCTCGAAACTCCTTGGCCCCGAGCGGCTCGAGCTCGACATTGGTAAGGAATCGAGCTCGCCACCGATCTATTCCTCCAGCGGCTCGCGGTCGCCATTTCCACGCCTATGGACTTTATCTCGAGCCCTCGAAGACTTGTCCGAAGAAAAACGCGAGCTCTGGGATCGCTCGTCGATTTACGAAGTCGTAAATGCCCCGCGACGCTTCTCGCTTTGTTCATGAATAAAGCGACGCGAATGGCCCGTGAGCTCAATTTTTTCCTCGCGAACTCCGGGGCGAAATTAGTTTTCGCGGATCTTAAATCTCGACGCTGCTAGAGCTTTCGAGTCCCTCGGAGAGCCGCGGAACTTGGGGAGCCAGTGAAGTCATGGGAGCGACTCAGCGTGGTAGGAGTCGTGGAAATAAAGTGGCGCCTTGAATAGAGATACGATTCAGGGTTGTACGGTTTTATTATCACTCCAGAGCCTTGGATTTTAAGGCCTGACCAATCGAGGATAGGCTGTTGATCATGTACATCTTGTATATGAGTAAGCAGATGTGGAAAGTCTGGGATTTTATCAGGAAAATTTGGATATATGGAATTTTAAGCTCTTCAAAGTCATTGGTACATATGTAAAGTTCACTTTTTTAAATGAAAATTATTTCAAGTAAGAAGAAGATTTGTCACACGTGTACAGAATCCTTGAAGAATACAAAAAGGGAACTCGTCTAGTATCAGCGCTGTTTCATTCTATTTTATGATCGCCAGTTCGAATCCGCAGTTAAACAAATTCCTCCCTGGGGAGGTTGATTTAAAATCTTAAACAATATCTGCTTCGAGCTTATAACCCAGCGGTGAATGTCGGAGATCGAATAACGAATGATGCGCGTAATAATAACGGAAAACGTTGACCAACTTCACGAAGAAGGAGCGGAAGAAGTACAACGACCAAGGATAATAAGCTGCGATCGAACGAACACATACGCTATTCCCTCCGCGCGATTCTTATCCTCGACTGATACGTGTTTCTCTAACAAGCGACAATATATAATTGTGCACAATGGACACAAAAGGGCGTCATTAATCCATACAACGTTTATTCGAACGTAACGTCGGTCGCACCACGTCTCATTATTCCGACAGCGCGGCGTCCCTCGGTTGATATTTTTAATGCGTTTTACATTTTGCCCGGAGAAGCACGTTGCTCCACGTCGACACGGACTCTCTCTCTCTCTCTCTCTCTCTCTCTCTCTTTCTCTCTCCTGGAATTCGAATGCTAAACCGCCGATCTTGATAACGCGGTGGACAGAGGGCGAGGATGTAAAGTAAACACGAAGGTAGACGGGAAGAATTATGGAAATGGGGTAGAACCGTGAGTCAGTGCTCTCCGTTGGCTGAAGTTTTAATAAATCGGAATATTCATTGTGAAATTAATTAACAGAAATACTGTAGAGCGCGATGCAGATTATTCTTTGTGCTCCTCTGTATTAAATTTCATGTATTCAGGCCGTGGGAATACGGTATTAATTGTCGGACCGAAGCGCGTTACGAGGATCCAGCGAAAGGCCCAAACATCTTGATGTATGGCGCGAGGTTTGTGAGAGGCGAGTCTAGCCTGTCGGGCCATCGTTTCCATACGTGTCTGCATCTGTGCAAGTGGCGGAAGCGCATGCAATTTTCCACACTTAACTCCACGTATAAAATATCGATATATTTCGAGGTATTTAGAGGCGCGTCGGCATATTCGGCCGCGATGCGTGGAAGACGGGGATATTTATCGTTCTTTCCAGCCACTTTATACCCCGTAACTTACTTCGAAGCCCTCTGAGCTTCGCTATTTTAGCGAACGCCACCTGGCAATTGGTATTTTCGCGCCGCACCCGCGAGCTGGGGATTTCAAATTCTGGGTTAACCACGAAAACGTGTAGAGCTATCCTGTCGCTAAGGTCAGCGATCCCGCCTATTATCTACGCCATCAGCCAACCATTCGGAATATTCACTACTCGATGAATTATTTAAGGGGCCCAAATGTTTTTCCAATGCGCCTCTCCTCGCCTGTTTTTCATCCGGTTTTAAACTTGTCCCTCCGGATTTTCGGGAAGGGGATTCGCGACATGCGAGCGAGAGAAAACGGGGGCGCGAGTAATTGGAGGGTGGAATAATCGTCGGGCAATGGTCTCTGACTTTTTCGAAGTAGCGAAGAACTTTTGATTGTAATAAGCGTTCGTGGAGCATCGAGATCAAAGACGGGGAAATGTAAAGGATAAAAATGTCCGAATATCATTTTAATTATTGATCGAGCTTATCGACAAACAAATTACACTGATTGTAGGGCAATTAAGTGTGATAAAAAACAGTTACACATTCGTAAATACCGTGCAGCGAAAATTACTCTTTCGCGAAAATGAAACTCATTTGATAAAAAAAAAAAAAAAAAAAGAAAAAAAGAAACAATCGACGCAGTAACCGAGGTTTTGCGGATTCCGGGAATATTACGTTTGATATTTCATACGATTATCTTCAATTCTTCGTCCACATCGGCGAAGCTATTTCAACTAACCCACTTGAAACAAGTTCGCGAAGCACCGGTTAACTCATTCGCTCGCAGCCATTCAGACCCTCCGTTTCGAAAAAACCGCCGTAACTTTTTTACTCTTAAAGACGTTTTAACGAAATAAGCGCTATTAGAGAACCAAAGCATTCCTTTATATATCCCAGGAGTAGCGATAATTTATGGAGATCATCCGTCCATAACCAGCAGTGAGCATTTTCGCTCCACGTGGAATATCCGTAAAGGCGAAAGGGTTAAGGCTCGTAAAAACGAGGCGGACGAGTTTCGCGCCTGTCAACCGAAAGTAATTTGCGCCCTGACGCCCGACGAGTTTTAATTATCCGTAACATCCTTCGTCCGATTAATAGTTTGAACTTTTTTAATATTCCGCCAATTATCCGGCCGCGCACTCGCTACTGACCGAAGTTAATTCCCTGGATTAAGGAGGAGGGGCGTATGAAGAGCAGAGGGTAGGAGGACGCATCGAAGAAGGAAGAAGAGGACTGCGAGCTAAGGGGATGAATTATTGCAACAATATCGCTTTCGCGCTCCTGCAGGACGCAAGCTCGTTGCCCGTCCAGCGTTGGGTACCGCGTGTACACTGCGGATCTGGGAGGCGAAACTAGGATCCGAGGTTCAGGTTCCAGCTAACGCCTCTGGAATTTCCCACGTGACAAATACCCTATAGCCCAGATGGCTCTGGGCCGAGTGATCTTAACGGTCGAAGGCAAACCGACGGCGTGTGCAAGGTAAACCGGATATATCTCGCGACTATTATTCCAACCGAAGCCCCTTGTTATTCGTATTGGGTTTTGTCGCGGAATTTGAGAATGAATCAGTTTTTCGAAGTGCAGGAGTTGGTGGACTATTGTTCCAACCGAAGGCTATCGTCATTGCGCATTGGGAATTTTCGTGGAATTTGAGAATGAATCAGTTTTTCGAAGTGCAGGAATAGGTGGGGGGAAAGCTTGAATTTGGGGAAGTTGAAGGATAACTCGGAGTGTGGAAGATAAACTGAATATATCTCGCGACTATTATTACAACGAAAGGTTATCATTATGCGCATTGGGAATTGTCGTGGAATTGGAGAATGAATTGCTTTCTCAAAGTACAATAATTGCGTGGATTTGGGAAAGTTGATGGGTTATATTATTGAAACTCAGGTTTAAATCATACTTGTTCTTGTAATGCTCGTAAGCTAGGACTATGCGATTCGAAAGGTACATACGCGGATTCTAGGTTAAATCGATTGGAGAAGCGGTAGTTATTCGACCATTCGTTATGATACACAGTCCGCAACTGTAATAACTTGTAACCCTGTCTTTCTTCGCTCTACTTTCAACGTGGACTAACATTTCGTTTGCGGTAGACTAAATCTACATCGTGCACGCCATAGAAAGGTCTAAATACAGTGAACAAAGCTTCATTCTACTTCCTGAATATACGAGCTTCGATTTCCAAACCAGTCAAAACGACTCGTAGGTCGGTTCTTTAAAAATACCATAGCACTTTATGACGATGTACTTTCTAAGATTTTCCATTATATTCATGTAATATTTCGATCATCACATCGCTTCCTTCAAATCTCCTTTCCCTTTTTTTTCAAGATGTATGTGCAGTTCTAAATATAGCTTCAAAGTGGCCGGTTCTAGTGTTAAAACGGCCAATCGACGTATAACGAATTAATTCCGCGGAAAGCAGTGCTGAAAAGCAACAACCTGTAGGCCACCTTGGCTGGCCCACTCGTCCTGTACACGCGGATGCTTCATACGCGTGGCACGTTCACCCTCACCGTGGATGCACCTGCAGGGCGCTGAACGTGGACAAAGACGACCTTCCACGTCGGGTTAACTAGAAGACGAGCGTGATCGCGAGGTACGTGTTGCTGCACCAACGTAAATCGTGCCGTGCCTCGCCAAGACCCTCTCCCCCTTTTTTCCTCCCACGGTATTTATAACGAAATCCGCGATTCACGGGCTAATCCTCGCTTGACTTCCGTAACGAACAGGAATCCTCGAGCTTCCAGCCGACTTCAGTCCTATTTAACGAAGCGTATCGTGGCGCATTCAAGATTTTGCACGATCACGTTTTCTCGATCGTCGTATCGAGAGTCCTCCCGTTGCTTTCCTCGAGACCTGGACAAAGCTCCGCACTGAGAAGACGACGATCGAGGAATTAAAATCGAGATCGTAGCCTCGAAGTTAGACTCACGCGAAAACGCTTCTGAGGGAGGAGCTCGCAAAGTAATCGAGGAGTCTTCGATTACGTTGACGCGGGCTCAAACGCGCGTTGAAGTGTCCTCGGCGAAGTGCGACAGGCAGCGCCAAGAAGCGCACGCCGCTCGAATTTCCTTGGCGAGCGAGATGGAGACGGGCGGGGCACTCCGATCACACCGGAATACTCCATCGCGTTATACCTCCGGGATATTCGCGGAAAAATCGCGGGGCTCCTCGGTTGCACTTATACGCGCGCAAATATTTGCCGGAATTTCCGGCAGGAGGTGTGAGGAGTGGAGAGGAAAAAATTCAACAGCCAGGGCGGAGGAATCCGCGTGGCAGGAAGGAAGCGATATCGAAACTTTTCCCGAGATACACTGCCCCTCTATATTCCCCTCCTACTCCCTTCCCACCCCCGACTTGGGAGTATTTACCATTTTCCCAAGCCCTTCGATCGCCAACCCCCCCCCCCCCCTTTGTGCCCGAGATTCCACCTCGTCTCGTGCTCGGCTGCTCCAAACGATACGAGCGCGGCCAATATCGCGGCCGGAGACTTTTCACGTGCCGCCAGCTGCTCACGGTATATTTCAGGAAGGAACGCCGAACTTTTATGCACCCCGCATACGCGTGTCGCGCCCTGCACGGGCTTCATCGCGCCGAACCGCGACTCCCTTGCGCACGTAGGGGCCGTAAAATCTAGGAAACACGCGCCCTAACCTTTGTACAGGTTCGTGGAAAATCGGTGTGTTCTAGGGGAAAAAAAGGGAATAGGTTTCCAGGGTAGTGTTGTGCTTTTAGAAAATAGTAAGAGCTTATGAAGAGCACTGGCTGGATGAGCTTCTGAATGGACACGAGGGGCCGTTTGATCGAAGGATTTGAAGTGGGCATGAGGCGCTGTTTCTGTTTGTGAGGAACCAAATTCTTTGGGTTTATATTTTATTAGGCAGTGAGACACTGATCGCTTTAATGGACGCTTAATAAAACTTTTCATAGTCTTTTTAGTAACTTTTTCATAGAAACATATATTTCTGTATTTATCTTCTTGACCGTATCTTACGTATCGGAATAAAGTGGTAGTATATTTTCGTGAGTACACCGTATATTATTGTTTTATTATATATATTATTCTCTATTTTTCTCTTACGCCTTTGTTTCTTCCCTATATGATTTTCCCTTGTTATTCCATACGCAATCCCCGCCCTTCGTTCCTAAGGTATACGCGCAGCTCGCGTATTCCGCGAAGATAGCAAGCAAGGCGGAGCTTCTTTTCTCTCTCAAAGCAACTCCTCCTCGAAATTCCTCGATGCAATAGAAATCGATCCGCTTGGAGAAGGAATTAAGTTTGCGCCGCGAAAAGTACGTGTATCGGCGCGAAAGGCGGATATTCGTGATCCTGCGTGCTTCGCGAAAAACATTGCCCCTAAGAGGGAAGCCCGCTCGCAAAGTGAAACAAATCTTTATCCGCACGCTACTCATCCTCGCGATTTTGGAATCAATTTAATCCCGTGGAAAGGGGGGGTAAAAGAACAACGATAAGGTGCAGCGACTCTGCACGAGACGCAGAAAACGAGTTATCGGTGAGGGCAAGGAGTTGTCGCGTGCGCGTTCGAAGGGCTCGCAGTCGAGCCGCGACGTTACACGACCTGCCTATGTTCGGGCTGGCACGCACTCGCGGAGTGAAATGCAAACTATCAAAGTTCGAATCGGTCGTCTCGTCACGCGAGGCATCAGAGCGGGCTTCTCCGTATCCCCGCGCACGTGTATCAGATTTGGGAGAGACGAATGGCCGGGTGGAAAGGGGCGGCCAGGAGGGGAGCGTCGCTCGTAGGTAACCGAGGAATGATCCGGGGAAACGGAGTCGGCGGAAAAAAGAAAAATAGCGATTGCGGTAACACGAAGGCTGATCTCCTATCGCGAAGACTCGTGTTCGAGGCCATTCAGCTCTGGCGTCAGCCCTGAATCAGCCGGGGTATGAAGGAAGGCCTTTGTGCCGCGGAACGATTGAAACGGTGAGCCCAAGTAACTTTAGCGGCTGATATCTCAAAAGGGCGCGAAGAAGCGGGAGGAAGTTCAAACACCTCTGACATTGAGCAAAGCGCGTATCAAGGCAAGGCCTAAATTTATGAAGACGCTTCCTCGCCCCTGAGCAGTATAAACTCTTGAGCATCTTCGAAAGATGATCTTTCCAAAATCTCGAGAACCTGGCATGCGAGATTGAAATGACACCAATTGGATCTACCGAGAGCTTGGATATTAAATACGAGTAGTATAAGCGTAAAACGATGCAGGATGCAATCAACTTCTCGAGCACTCCTGTCCAGACGAAAGTGAGAAGTTAACAAATATTCCCAAAATGCGTGTACACCCCCTGCAAATAAACTCCCGTATTTGCGCGGTGAAAACACGAAAGTAAAGCGGCGCCTGATTACGAAACGCGAGTACGTTCCACGCTCTGCACTTATCGTGCCTTCACGCCCGTGTACTCGCTCTTTGTGGACACGCGTTTGAGTAAACCCAGACAGACACGCACACAGGCTCACATATATGTGTACACACACGTGACCGTGGCGCATAATGGAGTTCCTGGGCAAATACTAAGCACCACCTGCGTGGGGCTGGAAGAAAAGTGCGACCCCATATATCATGGGCAGCTTGGCTGGCGCGGTTGGCCGGTGCTCGAAATTCTAGGAAGGTATCGAATCGTGAAGAGCCTCGGGAGATCTTCGAGGCTAAGGGCGGCAGTAAATATAGGATGTACATGTAAAGTATCCGTATAGGGGAATCCCGCGGAGGGCTAACGATCACCGAACATCGTATTTCAAACTCGACCTCATCGTCCGCGGGAAATATCGGGGAACTATGGATACGTGATACGGCTGAATTTTTATCGGCGAATGAAATCGTTGCCCGGACCGTAAACAAGTTTCGAGAGGCGGAGAGAGAAGGATGCGCTTCGAAGGAAGGTATTGGAATGGTCTGAAGGCGAGGAGGACTTCTGGAGTGGAGAGCTATGAATTCTTTCAGCGTCGAGGAATTTATGTTAATCGCGCTTTTCGTCAAATAAACGTTTTAAAGCGATCCCTCCACGCCACTTTCGCATTAATTCTCGTGCGTTAAAATGAATGTAATCGATAACCTTTATAAATGACGGCCCTCGACGAAGGTGCTCGATAATCTCTTGATAAACTCTAAAGTGACTTCTAATTCACACCTTTCCTCGAGAAAATTCTTAATGTCCCTTAAGAAGTATCGTTCTGTAAGATAATTTAAATAAAAATATTCGAATACTATCTATATATATATTCATACGTGTCGTGGGATTTATTATCATTCTTTTAATTATTTTAAAGTGTGAATTATTGGTGTATTAGTTTCATTAATTTCTATACGGTTGGCATTTTTAGGATATGCTTTACTTCAAGGTCAAATATCAATTTTGAGATGTAATATATGGCCGGTGCTCGTTCAACCTTATATCGAGCGCAATGTACAGGAAATAGAAATGGGCGCGATATATTTGAGATGCTACGTGTGAGAGAATGAATTTCCTCGTACAGCTTAACCCTTTCTCTATGGGCGGCTCTTCGGTTGTACAGACTGCCGCTTCAAAACTGTTCCAAGCGGGAGACCAGGGTTCGAATTCCGTCTATCACCTCTGCTTTTTCCACGTGATATGTATGTCCCAAGGAGACGATAAAAACGGATTCGTTCGAATCCTTAAGGTAGACGATCGATTCACGGAAGATGTTAAAATTATAACTCTGTGGGGGTGGTGATTTCCTTAAAGAAGGTAAGTGATACGATCGAATCCCTTAAGTGTTTTAGTGAAAAGATGACATAAGTAAGTCAATGAGTAAACAGATGAATTAACGATCAATTCGTATGAATTATATCGAGGAAATTGATGGCTTATATCGATCAGATAGACAATTGAGCCGTTCAGTGCACACATCGATTAACTCCACTTTTTGAAAAATCTTAAATTTAAGTGTCAAAGCACTTGGTATAGTCATAACTTTTTATATTTATAATAACTTGCCTGAATAATAAAGATTAACACCATTAAATGGTAAAATTTTTTTAACCATTGAATAATAAGTAATTTATTTCAGAACGCATTCTGATTTTTTTTTGGCCATTCATTCTTATTAATTTTATGTGCCGTTAGATGAAAGCTATAAATATATTTATGCATTCTACATTATATATTTGAATTTATATTATAACGGGAATTTTAAAAAACAATATACATTATTTCATCGCACTTCTCAACTTTTTGTTTTATACAGTTAATCGATATGTGCACTGAACGGCTCAATCGTCTATACGTCATAATTTTTCATTTTTATTGTAAGTCATCATGTACGTCATCAATAGACAATAGTCTATCTGATGGATATACGTCATCAATTTTTTCGATATAGATAATAAACAAGTCAGGACTCGCACAGCTCTACGTTTCGCTTGTTGCCTCTCCCCTTTACCTCACCGCTCCCCTCCAGCGACCGTGCCGGCCAGCTCCAAGCCTCTGACGTGACGCACACACAGTAGCGCAGAAACATTACGCGAGGAAGGTTGCGCGCATTTTTATTATTCTTCTCCATATTTCGAGTTTCATCAAATACCTATCGTAATTTTAACATCTTCCGTGAATCGATCATCCACCTTAGGGATTTAATGGAATCTCCGTTTTCATCAATTTCCTGCGACATATATACTGTAGTTCTGGTGGTTGGAGCCCAGCTTAACACGATTTAAACTAAGTTGCACGCCACACCGATTTTACGTGCCATTCCGTTCACGCCATTGTTAGCTGTCAAGCTTGCCACTGCAGGCCGCTTGTTGATAGACGAGCCAGAGTATAAACAGATGGGTCAGGTGACTTTTTTCGAACGCAATCAATACTGTTTGAGATCCGTATTGTGAGTTTTCTTATATAGTTATTGTTTCTCGCGAAACTTTAACGCGAAAAGTTAGAAGCTTCTGTAATCGATGTATGACCAAATTTCACCTTTATTTACCTTGCTTTGATAAATTACATTAATGTTTTTAAGTATTGCACTCTTTTCCTTCGAGCATTGACCAAATTAAAACCGATGTCGCCTCGATTAAACGTTCAATCTCACAAGCGCGCAAGAACCGACACGCGCGCTGGAATAACGTGGAGAAAAAGTCTAGCTCCGGTCTCTGGGAACCGGTGTGGTGTTTAACGTGTTAAACAGTAGCTCCTAGGCCAAACGACCTCAGCAGTCGGTCTCGAAAATGAATGAAAAAAAAAAAAAAATTATTATCACTGGCTGCAACCACGCAGAGCTGCTTCGACGGTTTTTTTCGAAGAAAGAAACTTTTCTCAAAACACAGAATTTATCATTTCTTAATACTCTCATTTTTAATTGCAATTTGGAAATAAATAACATTCTAGAATGTAATATGGCATTATAATACAGCATTTTGCAAAGAGCGACTCTAGTTGTCCGTAGTATATCAGGGGCATTTTGTAAAGAGCGACTATAGTCGCCCGTAGTAGCAAAAGCGTTATGACTTAACGGACGGTCACGTAAATTTACGTTTTTCTATTCTAACTTCCTAGGACAAGCCTCGTAGATTTACGTTTTTGTTTGGAATTTGATTACACTCCATTCGTTTTGCATAATGGTGCAAATCGAGTTACTTTTTCATAATATCATTTGTTGTAATACTATCGATTTATTATATCTACTGAACAGTTTTGCTTTTCAGGTAATATTTGCAATTTTGTAACCGTGGAAATGGCAAGCACAAAAATGTTTTCCGTGGAAAATGAGGAAATCTGCAAGGAAATTCGTGAATAACGTGTACTTCTCAGTACGTTGGATTATTTATACAAGACGATTTATTTTCAATGTTGGCAGAGCAAAGTTATTTTGTATTATAAGCAGAACAAACGCAGATACCAGTGATCCTCTGAATCTATAAAAACGATTATTATTACGAGTGATGAAACGAAAAAAATGTATGCAAATTTTATTTCTGATGGGCCATATTATGGCGAAGAAGAACCGTAAATCCACTATATACATGATTATTTAATTCTCTTAAAAAATTCCCGAAAACCGAAAAAGACAAAGCAAAAACAATCCGTTCGTTAAGTGTTAAGGAATGTTTATTATAGTAACTATTGAACAATAATGTTTGAAGTCATAGGGGAAAATTGATTCGAAAAAATGAAAATATAAAAACGCGAATCTATCCAAGCTGAGAAACATTTGTACGATTGTGGCGCAGAAGGGACAGCATAATACATTCGGTTGATGCCTGCCAAATCAGTTGCGCCTGGCGGAAGGTTAAAACTAACAAGCCTCGAGGCCGCAACTTTCTATTCGGTCTTAAAATATCAATTGGTCCTGACACGTGCGTATTTGCAAAGATTTTTTTTTTTTTTTTAAATAAGACGTCACAAAAATTGGTCTTTAAATGAATGTTCAGTCACATTAAAATCCTTTTTTTTCATTTTATCCTTCTCTTCGGTTATTTAAACTATTCCTTTTAATTTATCAACGATACTGTACGTCGTGGTTCACTTTTAACGCGATTTTTATAAAAGAGATAAAAGATACTCTGTTTTAATCAAATTTAATGCAATTCTAAGGGTTAAAATATAAGCTTCCGCAAATATAGAGTTGTATTTTTTAACACGACGCACAAGCTACACGATCAATTTTTATTCAGATTACCAATCCCAAATGTACAAATAAATAATAACTTATATTCTTCTAAAGACATGTTTAAACAGTTGTTTCCGATCAATTAATACTTTTTAGATAGAATAACATTTCGCGTACGTTTGATCGCTATAGAATTTTCTGTTTTATTCAATGAAATTAGATGAAAAACGAGCGTCTTGGATAACGAATCGTGACTACAGAAGTTCTTGAGCATTTCAGCTGAGATCGCACTTTCCACTCAGAAAGTCTGAGTAAGTATAAGAGTGTTGCTACAACTTGTCGAATTATATTTAACATCAATTCATCGATTATCTCAATGCAAAGCGTAGGAAGATTTAATTCACGATTTAATTTACCAGCTAACAAAATGCAAGGCATTGATGCAATTAAAATCTACTACTCACCGGCAGCAAGGAACGAAATCGTCAACACAGGGTGTCTCTGTCCTTTATTCCACAAATACACTAAACCGGGTGCAGTCAACTTTAATATCCTATTTCCCAAGATCATCCTCATTAATTCCATCCTTGTATTCTTTGCGCAACTGCTACTGATTCAAAACACAAATTTCACCCTACCATCCGTACATATTCTTAAAAAATTCATTCCCCAAAGCACTTTGAAAAAAAAATAATCTAAGGTAACAACACGAAGCCTTTACCAGTTATTCCGTTAATTATATGTATAAATCACAAAGACGTGTTTACACGCTGCTTCTTTCTATGGCACAATAGTTAATAACAAAAGCGACTAAGTAAGATGTAAAGATGATCGATACGTTCGTACGATAATATTTAATGAATATATTTTAATAACGCTCGTACCTTTGAAACCGCTTTGAGGATCACTATCGAATCGATCGTCACGCATGCGCGTTGCCTTAAGACCGATGATCCAGACGATCGTTGAACTAAAGAGCAGCTCGATCGTTCTGCTCACAAATGGCCGTTGAAGCAAATGGATGGAAGCAGGGTACAGCCTCCCCACTCTGCTTGTGCGGTTGTGACATCCCTTTTTCAAAATATACCGCCCATAAAATACGACATACCTTCGGCCCTGAATGAATTTATCATACTGAATTCGGTTTGAAAAAGGTTCATTTCTATTTACGGTTCGCTGTGCACATCCAAGCTCCTAGTTTGCTTTGTGAGAAAAACGAAGAATTAAACGACCGATCGACGCCAACATTTCGCGGCAATTTTCGTACAAAATAAAGTAAGGTACGATAAAGTAACGTTCCACTTTAGGAATATATGGAACAATACCTGAATTTTTGGGGTATTCTTGAATATATGGAATACGTTTTTTTACGAAAAATGTTTATTAACTGCTGAATCGATGAAAACCGTGAGAATAGCAGAGAACACATTTGATGTCCACGAAGGAATCCGATCGCTCAATCCTTGAATTCTATTACATTCGGAATGTATCCTATACAAATCGCATTCCTAAGATCTTGATAACGATCAAAATAAACGACTGGTTGCGCGCGATCTCTCTACCAAATGTATTTCAATATTTCATGGGCCAGTCCCTAGACTCTCATTTGAATTTCAAACGCAATCGCGTCGCACAAGAATATATTGGTCTTGGTTGGTTTTTCAAAGAGATCGCGCGGAGTTGTGTTTTTCTTCCGGCGAATTTTTTACGTAAAGCACAATCGTTGCCATGAAAAATATCCATAGAAAAAGAACGTACGACTTTTGTGTTATTCAAAGCGCTTCTTATTTCTAAATCGGATTAAAAATAAAACCGTCAGTATCGTATAATTACACAATGTTATTTATAAATTTATAAGCCTTTACAGAGTGAAATATACAGCTTAGTTATAAGGCATAGTTTACATAAAAACTACTAAATACTATAGCTAATAGTACACTGTACTTTACATAGGTTACGAGTTACTTTTTCTTTAAAAAAAAAAAAAAGAAGGAAAAGAAATATTATATGTCAGTCAATGCACATGGTTTTTCTTTTTAACATCCGTCTCTTCGTGCTAAGTTGCAAGTTCTGGTAAATTCACCATACGTCGTCACCATTCTTCTTGAAGAAATAAAATTATTTCGTATTTGCGTTCTTCGGTATATCAATCCATTAAATAGCATCTGGATTTTCGCCGAATTTGATATGCGGATTTGCAAACAATTCAAAATTAGGATCTCCATCTGTTGTAATTCTTCCTAACCAGGAGAAAAGGAAAAGTATTCCGATAAATATTACTATACCCACAACTGCAATTACTGTATATTTTTTATATAAAGAACCAGTTGTGTGCCTCCGCCTTGTTGGTGGACTTGCTATTAATTTCCACCACCTTAAAAACCACTCAATGGCAGATTTCCTTTGATATTTATTTTCATCGTGATCAAATGAAATGTCCTTTGGTTCATCGTATGCTTCACACACTTTTCTCGATGCCTGAGTAGACATTCCTAAAGATGTTTCCATATTTATAACTGAATATGGCGGGCCCAGTTTTTGGTTGTTTAAATGAATATTGTTTATGTTAGTATGTAGAGAATTGACATTGCTAGCAGTACGAGATGTTGCCACGGAAGGGGACGGCGTGGTTAACGTATGATTTTGGTACGTTGTTGTTTCGACGACTGACGATGTATGTTCCTGTTCTGGCTTCTGTTCTCTATCTTCACTCAGCTACAAAAAGAAAGGGTATATTATAACATAAAAGATCAATTACGGTTTACATCTATATAGACATGTACTGAATACATACCAATGGTAATCCAAGACCAGCCCTTGCCCAATTAACACCTGCCAGTTTTTCCCTTAAAACATCTGCTACGGGTGATACCAATTTAGATTGTGGAAATATGCAAACTCTACAAGATGGACAAGTGTAACCTGCTGGCGCCGTAGTTGCCGGCTGTTCTCTAGCATATCTGTCTAGACACGCCCAATGATACATGTGATAACATGTCAATCGAACACAATCTCCCTCATTTAAGTTAACAGAGCATAATGTACAGATTGGATTGTAATTATGATCTTGCAGCCATAATAAATAGGATTGTACGATACACTGAAATATAAAACATGTCGAGATTTATTTAAAAAACTTATGCCTTACAATGAAAATTATATAATTGAATGTAATAAAATATTTAATTACGTTTTAAACAAACTATTATGAACAACATTTATTGTATCTCAAATTTTTGTACATTTGACATGTTCTTGTATTCCATTTCAATGAAAAAAAATAAAGAATGGTTTACAGAAAAAATTAATTTCTATCTCGCTCCGAAATTTTATTACTGTTTATTTTCAAACAATTGTTTTGACACTTAAGTTTGCTAAAATGACATATAAACTTGTGGATACGTAACAAGCAAAATCTAAGTAGTTGTAGCTTATAAAACGTAAGAAATATTTTATTCAAAAGATTGATGACCGATCATTTAATTTTCCTAAAATATGTTGTAAAAAATTAAATACCTTAGGATGATTCGTAACCATGCAATGTTCACAAACATTCACACGATGTTCAAAACAAAATTGATTTGTAACTTTTCTTTTTGGACACTTGCACAGCCCCATATTATGTCAAAGTAGTACGGCACAGCATTAATAAAATGTAAAATATAAATCTGCTTAATTATTAAGCGTTTGATAGTTAATATATTCAGAGTAACATATCGTACGCGACAATGATTTAACCTGTGACACACCACACAGTGTCCATGTTTTATCGGCCACGTCGTCCGACAGATTGCAGTTAGTCAGAGGAGAAATACCCAATGGGATTGAATCCTTGGTTATGTTCAACCAATCGTGAATTCTCGGTCAACTGCACTGTACATTTGTTTCTTCGAATTTAGCAAACAAACTATACAATAAACGAGCGTTTCAGTATATTTCAAGGAGCTCGCGATGATGTCTTTTATTTTCAGAAGATGATCACCTTCATGCTGGATTAAATTTTATAATCAGCCATTTAAGCAATTTGCGCAAAGGTTACTTTTCAAATATCGCTATAGTGTTTATACTTTATGAACATGGCGCTCTTCCGTCAATTTTTAACTCCGATAAGAAAAAATGTTATTTTACCGAACAGCAATAGAAGTATATCATTATCAGCCGTAACACAATTAAAAGCAAGTAAGTACGAAATTAAAAAAATTAAGGTTACGCCCTAACTCAAACCGAGGCACAAACTTAAATCATTTTTCAACCATAACCTCGAATATTTCATCTCATGCAGCGCTGTTTACTCATGTATACCCTTCCACATTACAGTAGTCGAAAAGAAAGAAGGCAATACATTAATTGTGGAAGGCGTAATGCACGACGATACCAGAAAACATTTGAATGTTACTTCAAAAACTGGTGCATGTCCGATATGCACTTTAGGAGTGGATGTAAAGCATACTGTAAGATACCTGCAATTCAATATTCCATGTCATTCATCGTTTGTACAATTTAATAATATTACACAACCTGTAATTTGCAGGATGTTCTTATTCTAAGCCAATTTGTCAGATCAGATGGGTGTATGCTGCCACGCAGAATTACAGGATTATGTCGAACACAACAGAAAAGGATCGGTATCATGGTTTCAATGGCTCATAAAGCTGGTTTGATATTTATTATATTACTTTTATCAGAAGTAACATATTGGCAGTAATAACCTCTCATTATTCTTTTTCAGGATTAATGCCTAATTTAGCACCACCTGGTAGCAAGTGTGATCCGAAACGCAGACACGATTGGAAAAAATTTAATACTTATTTTGATGAGAATACTATAAGATATCGTTTGTAAATACATAATGGTCACTGTACTATATTTAAGTAAAACTCTGTATGATTAAGAATTATCTTTAAAGAAGGTCGTTTAATTATCCTTAACCCTGTTATATTCACAATGGAAGTAATTATTATAAACAGAATTGAATAGGTATAACAGATTCGATAATAGATTGAAACGTGTCTATCATGATCCGGGATAACCATCACAATTTGTTGTCATCTCAAATGTCGCTGCCGGCTCTTTACTTCGACGTTTTTGAGGTGTAAAATTTTTTCTTAATTTTCGTGAATAAAAACTCCACAATGTGACATATGCCCTTTATCGAGTAATTATGACTAAATAATCACATAACTAAAGCAAATATTTAATTCTTGCAAATCATAAACCATGAAATTTACGTAATACGTTTTATTTGTACAGGTTAGAAAGTAATAACATACTAAGCGGTCACTTAACGAGCTTCATATTTGATTGATTACATAGCCACCAAACGCGTATGTATGTCAAATCGCATCATTTTTTTATACACGGTGATGTCCTTTACTTATGAGGATCTACAGCAAGCACAATGCCTTCGATTCCGAATGTGCTGACCGCATCGATGTGTAGACTACTAAAAACACCATCTCACGCATTTCGACGGCGATACATGCACAAAGATGCCCAAGATCATGATGTTAGAAAAATACGAAATATCGGAATTTTGGCGCATATCGATGCTGGTTTGTATAGGCAGTGTACTTCTAAATGTTCACAGTATATTTGGCTGTTCTTTTTATTATAACAGTACGAGAATGTTGATTGAAAATAATAGGGGTCTACCGTTTCAGGAAAAACGACCACGACAGAGAGAATGTTGTTTTATTCTGGTTTGATTAAAAACATGGGTGAGGTGCATCATGGAAATACGGTGACTGATTACATGGATCAAGAGCGCGAGCGTGGTATAACAATAACTTCTGCAGCAGTTACATTTGACTGGAAGAACCACCGTATTAATTTAATCGACACACCCGGCCACATTGACTTCACTATGCAAGTAGAACAAACATTGAGAGTATTGGACGGTGCTGTAGTGATTCTAGATGGATCTGCTGGCGTTGAGGCACAAACGTTAACTGTATGCAAGCAGGCAGATAAATATAAAATACCTAGGATAATTTATGTAAATAAAATGGATAGACAGGATGCCGATTTTGATATGAACATAGAATCTATTCAATCCAAACTGAATATAGAGCCACTGGCAATCCAATTTCCATTAAGAGAAAAAAGAACTTTAACCGGCATCGTTGATGTAATAACACTAGAAAAACTGATTTTTGATACAGCGCACAGGGGTTATAATGTTACACGATCTCAATTATCAGAGAGCACTGACTCAGATCTGTGGAGGATAGCAAATGAAAAGCGTAGAATATTAATAGATAAACTATCCGCTTTGGATGACAAAATTGCGGATCTAATTATAGAGCAGGAGTCTTTGGACAAAGTGTCATCAAGTGCACTGGCTGAATCATTACGAAGGGTTACGATAAGGGGAAAGGGCGTTCCCGTTTTATTAGGTAGTTCATATAAGAACGTAGGCGTGCAGCCGTTAATGACAGGCATAATTCTTTATTTGCCATCTCCAAATATGAATCCTCTATCGCAACAATATAAGTATTTTGAAGACAACTTATGTGCAAGGGTGTTTAAAATTATACACGACAAACAAAGGGGTGCTACCACCCTTTTTCGAATTTATAACGGCACCATGAAAAAGGGAGAAAAAATATATAACATTCAAAGAGACGTCACAGAGCTTAGCAAGCGATTGTACGTTGCTTGTGCTAATGAGTTTCAGGACATTTCTGAAATTAGCAACGGTAACATTGCTGCTGCTACAGGGTTACAAAGCACTATCACAGGTGACTTGGTAACTAGCTCTGCTATAATCGCTAAGAAAGTAAAAAACAATATGCAGAAAGAGCTATCTTTAGAGGATACAGAAAATTTTTTTTCCCCCTGTGATAAAGTATTGGAGCCAGTCTTTTTTTGTTCCATAGAACCACCCTCATTGTCTGCTCAAACGAGCTTAGAAATTGCTTTACAAGAGCTGCAAAGAGAAGATCCTAGTCTTATAGTAACGCACGATGAAGAAACTGAACAAACGATACTCGCGGGAATGGGGGAATTGCATATCGACATTATCAAAGAGAGAATTAAGAAGGACTACAAAATCGATGTTGATTTAGGCCCATTGCAAATTGCATACAGAACAACAATTCAGACAGCTGTTAAGGACACTTATGTTGCTGAGCACAAAATAGGAAATACCAGTCACAAAGTAACCGTGACCATGTCAGTTATACCGAATTACGAAGGAACAAAATTGTTACTCTTAGATCATAGCCGGGAATATGCCGCACATATAAGTACAATATCAACGCTAAAACTGCAAGCTGTTAAGAAAGGTGTGAAAGCAGCTCTATTGCACGGGCCAAAATTAAGTTATCCGGTTATAAATGTCGGCGTTAAGTTGCATTATCTTGAGACCCAAAAAGGCACATCATTGACCATCATTTCTGCAGCTGTTTCTCAGTGCATCCTGAAGGTACTGTTTTTGATAAAAGTATTCATATCGTACAGTAGGTATCCTCGTTTTTGTACTTTCCTAGAGCATCACTTTTTCTTTTATTTAACAACACTCAATGCTTCGAAGGAAGGCATTTATCCTCATTTCCTTTAAATGCCAGTGATTTGCAATTGCTCGACGCATGAATATTTTTCTTATCACCAGAAATACCCGCAGCAAACTTTTTTTCGAGTCTCAAATACGCCGATTTTGATTTGCCTTTGAAATTTTTTTTGCTCGCATCAGAAAATGTATTTGTCTGCAGTGAACCACTTCGATGTATCAAGGAATCTCGTGGAAAATGTCGGCCTTTGGATATTTCTTCCATCTGTTCTTTATTTTGCTCTTTATCGACTATCGATTCGGAAAGCGTACTATTTTTCGCACATGATAACGAGGAAACATCAACATTTCTTAAACTATCTTTGCTATTAACGAGACTTGGGAGTGGTACGTGTTCAGGCTCGATTTTATCACATCTAATGGATTTGACGACATAACGCTTCAATCTTGCATCGTCCTGTAAACCCAAAATACACGAAGCTTTCGTACTTTGCGCCGTGCAAAAGCCATCGATCGTCCCGTTAATTTTCTTCTGTACGTTGCGTAAAAAATTCGAGCAGCCAGCCGCGAGATTAGCTTCTTCGTCCTTATCGTGGCCGTTGAAAGTTTGATCCTCGTGACACAATTTCCCCCTATCTTGACCCCTTTTCAGACGATTTCTCGTGTTGACCGTCTGCGTTGCCCCATCAACTAAATAAATACCCCATTTTAACATGTACAAGTCGAAGAAACCTTGGAGCAGCCTCGAGCAAATTTGTTCGTTATCATAGTGCTCGTCTATAAAATAAACTCTGCGCAAACGACAAGTTCCACATATCTCGACCCGTTGCGTGGCTTTGTACACAGCTTTGAACGCGGCATCGGTCAGGACCCGAAGGTCCAACTCCACTTTGTTCCAACCTGGCTCCAACTCGATCTTAACAAGACGTATTACCGAGCCTCTTGTCTTCTGCCTCTTCTGAAGATCAGCGTTACAAAACTGAAAGTAACGCGTGCAATTTTGCTCGTCTATTATCTGCAATCGATAATGATTATTCCAGTAAATCTCGTCTCCGACAACTTTCGACGATTTACGACGATACGTTCACCTGTACTTGAAACTGGCATTGGTCGCTGATGTTCTTTATTACGATAACCAATAGGGACAATTCGATGTTGAGCGACCGATACGAATCGGCTGGGCACAAGAGAGAGGCACTTGGACCACGTTGTTCAGTGTCCTGTATTTCGATGACCTGAAAATCACATTTCGCGATTTTCGAGATGTCGCAACGACGCGAAGTAACCAAGAAATTACATTCTCAAGCAAGTCGGGGTCCAAGACTTTTCGAATTTGGCCTAATCGCGTTTGTTGTTTGCTCCAATATTCCAGCGGCTTGTCGGCGATGCTGCAGAGAAGTGAAATGTATCCTTTGACCATTGAGCGTTGTATTATTTTTTTTTATGGTGCATCTAATGATTTATCGCCTTACAGGCCGATTTTTCGAAAACGTGAAATTTTGTAAGCATGTTCAAGGGATGTGATATCTGTGCGCAGGAGACGTTCGCGCGTTGGTTGTTTAATTTTCTTAGTATACAAACAGCGAAATATCGGCTCTCCGGATTTTGCCGCAAGAACCTTGAGCCGAGATTTCCACTTTTCGTGTGTAATATAATTTTAATACGCGTAATGAAATTTTGTTTATATGAATTTTGCTAGTAGCAAGATGAAGTACTGAAGAGAAATTTGTACGTTTTACCGTACTTTGTCTTATTTTTAACGATCCTCGTATTGATAAGCAAATATTTGATTAATTTTCATATCCTTCGATCGCTGAAAAATGAATTTTCTGCTTCTTCTTCATTCTTTACGTAAAGCAAAATGCAACTTATAAAAAAAAGTACTAAAAAAGACAAAAACATTTTGAGAAGAGAAATCTCTTAATTCTAATCAATATTTCTAGAAATACGTTTTCCATGGTAGTTCTGGATGGTACACGAGGAAATTTTTAAATACGGGACTTAACAGCGACCGGAAGAGGCCTAATGGTTTCCCAGAACAATGAATAATATTCTCAACATTTATTATAAGCTCTACGTCTTTTTAGTTGCTGCAGGCCGGTAATATCACACTGATGGAACCGATTATGCACCTAGAAATCGTCGTAGATGAACAATACTCTTCTAAGATCTTGGCGGATCTCTCGAAAAGACGCTCCGAAATACAGCAAATCACTTTGCGCGGTTCAAATAAGGTAGCGTGCCGCGTATCCTGTTGTTCATACATCATTACAAATTGCGCTGTTAACAACAATACTTCGCGTTCAATTGATTATTAACACGTCGGGCGCGCGCGCACTGCGTAAACGCGGATCTCTGGAACCTCTGTGGATACATAGCTTTGATAAAATTATAAGATAGTACAATTTTCGTTGGTAAATAATTACATAAAATATGAGAATATTAAGTGCAAATAACTGTTTTTTTTATAAACGTGTTATCTTCATCGAATTCGATTAAAAACACTCGTTGCATTATCAATATAGGTGTTCGAGACGCTCACCCCATTATCCGAATTATTGGGATACTCGACAACATTGAGGATAATTACATCGGGCCACGGAACATTTTCCTCGGAATTTAGCCATTATCAATTAATGGACGCCGCAAGCGAGACAGAGGCTATTCAAAAAATTACTGGAGTATGACAAATTATATTAAAAAATTACCAAACAGAGCGATACACACCTCGCATCGTTACAGCGTACCATGTAACAATTACTGATGTTGAGGAACAGGATTGGAAAGTTGATTTGTAATAATCCGAGATTCGATTAAAATGTCATAAATATTATTTTTGATTATTACAATTGTATGTTTTTTTTTTTATTGATCCAATCTAGTCAAAATATATTGCAACATTATCAATGGTGCGTTACAATCTCCTTATATAATCGTCAAATTCGCGGGCGCTAAGCATGAAGCTGCAAGCCGTTGGAACGTCAGCCGAAGCGAAGAAAAAATGATTCCTTTTGCGGAGCGCCGCAAAGTCACGGGGCTTGCCAGCCTCATAATTAGTATCCGCGCATAAATATATTAATATTGCTTAAGATCATGCAAAAATGTCATACATAGTAAAATATATGTATGTGTATATATTATATATATGGAGGGATTAAATGTTATACAATACCGAGTGAGGGTCGCGGCAACACCTTGGTTGCTTATACGAAATTTTGACAAATACAAAGCGGGTAGAGTACCGAAAGAGAGGAAAATCGTATGCAACTCTGACGCAGAAACGAGCCGTACATTCTTCCCAAATGCAAGGCTCTTCCTCAGCCCTACCCGCGTTGTCACCAGAGTGTATCTCTATGAATTGTGCAATGTATGTAATTGATCAATAGCGAGCGCAATTCAAGAATAATGTCATGCCCCTTAATCTATCTGATGTTTTGAGCTAAACTTTGACTTAATTTCTAGTTTCTCATTCGCGTATATCGTATAAAATTGCTCCTCGTTCGATTACAAAAAAAAAAAAGAAAAAAAAAACGGACAATCTTAAACTCATTATTCCTCATTTGTTTGGATAACTTTAAGAGTTAAATATAATTATATCACTTGCGTGCGGATACGTGCTTTTATCCGCAGCTACTTATTAAATTGCAAAATACTTGGCGTTTCCTTCGCAACACATGCCTCTGCACTAAAAGATTTGCCCCCCCCATGTAAAGGGGACAACAAGAAAACCTCAGGACGAATTAAAAGATTACATCAAAGACGTAATGTCAGCACATCATTTTGTTTGCAGTCAACGCTACATTAAAGGCGCAGGGCGTCGACCGTTGATCGACGCGCTTCCGCGATAAATCGTCTCGATCCACGATGGATATATACGTATCAAAAATCTTCTTCCCGGGCCAACGATCGCGAGATGGATCGTGCTGCGTTGAAAAAAGAAAAAAAAAATTAAGAGATATCAACAATGCACCGACAAATTTTTTATTTCTCTTTTCTTACAAACAACTCTCTATATACTCGCCCCCAAAAAAGAAGCTTCTTACAACGGGTCTCCGCAAATTGCGATGCTCAGAAATGCATAAACGCGTATTTCCTTAACCAATGGCCGTGGAAAATGTTACGGCCCTGAAAGAAGTGTTCTCGCGGCAAAGTATATCCCGTACCGCTCAGCAGGACAGAAAATCATTTATGGCAACTCGCGGTTGTAAAAATATCCAAGCTCCCGCCGCGTCATGGTTTTCCTGTCTCTCGACTGTGTAAAGTTCTCTCGATGTGCCGTAACAATTATTCGGGATCGTCCTCGTTCGATCCGTAATCGATGTCATCTTGGCGTCACAAGCTCACGAGCTTCGGTGGATTTGCATCAGGGGAGCTTAGGTCCACCGCGGATAGGTTGTTTCTCTGTTGCGTCGAGCAGGATGGTATCAGGGGTGTCGAAACTGGCGTCAGGCCGGTGCCACCTTCCATCAGGGATTCGAAATTAAACGGTATGCCACTTGTGGGAGTCGTGATGGGCATTCCAGCAACGTCCAACGAGGGTTTCATGAAGGACGGCGTCTCGACCGTCTTGAACGAGAGAGAATCGGGCCTCTCCTTCGGTTCGGCGAAGATCGACAGCGAATTCGGTCTGTTGTTATTGTCGAACCCAACCGGAAGGGAATTCGGTCTGTTCGGTCTCACGGCAGTCACCGAGTCGCGCTTTGCGGTCTCGTTGAATTGATCCTCGGCCGGAAGATCGGTCTTTATCACGGGCTTGACATCCGGCGGAGACGAAGAACGAAGCCGGCAGACCGCTCTGTGAGCTTCCAGGATGAACTCCAATTCGTCCTTTGCCTGTTGCAGATGATGTATCTCGTCTTGCAAGCTCTGCTTCTTCTGTTCCAAGCCCTCAGTCTCCTAAGAGGATTAAATTCGACAATTAATAAATCGTCCGATACGTTCGATCCTCGTATATAAATCATCGGTTCTGGTTTAACCCGAATATTTCAATACATCTACCACCCTTTACCGATCGCGACTCTACATCCTATGCTTTCCTCTCAGTATTTCACAACGATCACCCAAGTGAACCAATAAAATCACGGCTACTCTTCCATTTGTAACCATCGTAAAAGAATCTTTCAAAAATCCCTTTAACCCTCCTTCGTCTATCTCGAAGTACATCCTCTGTATAATCCACAAAGTAATAAGACAAGCGAGAGCCCGGAAAAGTACCTCTTAACACAAAGGAATTTTTTTTTATATCCATTTTCAGCACCGAATACTAAGATCATTTGTCTAATTAAGTCCTACTATTTAAGATAGATCCCGAGCCACCAGAGTTACAGTATACATAACACACGGAAAAAAAAAAGAAGTGATAAGCGAGATTCGAACCCGGGTCTCCCGCGTGGTAGTCCAAGCCTCTATCTACTACACCACCGTAGCTCTCACACAAACGACTTAACTTTTACCCAAAAAGCTTCGATCGTTAACCGCTCAATAAGCTCCATAAAAAAAAAATACACGAGCAAAGCTTACTTCTAGCAGGGCATTGGTGTGATCCATTCGTCGCTTGCGGCATCTAGCAGCTGCCATTTTATTCCTCTCACGTCGGATCTGTCGTCTTTCCTCCTCCTCGGGCGTCATCCCGATCGTCCTGGTGGGCCTCCTGCCGCCCATGTTGCGCCTTGCCGGTTGCTGGGGCTGCGTCTGCTGGCTGTCAACGAGGGTGGTGTTGCTGGTCGCGGTGGTGGCGGCGGCTGCGGTGCCGTTCGTCCCGCCGTGATGCGCCGCCGTGTTTTGCGTCTGTGCCGGCGTAGGCTGCGACGGTTCGACCAGCGGTGGCACAAACCCGGCCTCTCGGCTGTGCGATGCCGACTCGCTCGTCAGCTCCAGGAAGGTCTGCTCGATACTCCGAAGGGTCGTCGGCGTCAGCGTCGGCGTCGTTCTGGTCGGTACGCCGCTGTGTAAACCGTCCAACGATACCAGCTGAAAACAGAGGATTAGGAGATGGTTAACGTTAAATCTACCACGGTGGTCAAAGTGAGCGGTTTTTTTTTTCTTTTTTGAAAATTGCTGTACTGCGTAAGAAGGCATTGTTTGAGATTATCCATGATTCTACCCCGCAGAGTGTGAAATGTTGTATCGATCTATTCGTATCTTTTTTTACTAGCGCTTTCTGGAAACCTTTAATAGCCTTTTTCTTTAATGATATACGTGGTATACGTAAATGTATTTAGAAAACTGCTGGTAGGCTTAGTGTTAATCCATTATTCACCATTGTCCCATTGTTGGGACGCTTGTTTTTTATTCGTTTCTACCTAAGCAGTGGAGCTTTAAATTTTGATTGTTGTAATTAAATGTACTGACTGATATTAAAATTACAAACTCGATAATAAATATTATTTCTCTAATCAGCTTACTGTGGGGAATTAATTAATTCTCAACCTACCACAATGGCTTACATAACCCTTTTTCAAACTTTCATATAATATTTCTAATGTACTACGTTATCACATCGCTACCTGACGGTAGGAATTTTATTGAAAGTGGCATCCAATATATTTATTAATATTTACTACCTTCCTGCTCAATTTTTTACCGAGAAATATGTGCAATTTGGCAACCAGGACGTGTCATTTGACCCGCGTAGTAGATCGCGTGATAAAATCATTTTTCCTGTTGCGTTATAATTTTCCTGCATTGCATTACACTTGTTAATACACTGAACATTAGATTTTATTTTTGGTTTGACTATTTTAAGTTATAGTGCTTCTTTGGAAGTTAAGAATTCCTATTTCATTATTGATACTTCTGGTTTTAAGTATGTTGCCAAATTAAAGATATATCGAATTAAGTCTTGTTTTTATGTATTTTTTTTTGTATTGGATAAACTAATTACAATCGTTATTTAGGCAAAATTGTTTTGTTCCCACTTTGAGTTGTACATTTTTGCTGTACAACGTAAAATTCATGACTTTTTAAGAATGGGTTATTTGATACACTGCGGTAGAAATAAGTGTACACGTTATATCCGTAGATTTAGTATTAAGATGCAGTCGTGTGTTTGCAGTCCGATGAAATCCGTATCATAGTTAATATTTCAATATGTGGCGCTCTTCGTCGAATTGTTCTCAAAGTATACCATCGTGGAAAACAGCGGAAAATAAGACAACATCCCTTCTTTCGAATATTTTATAGTTTACTCTTGTTCAAGAGGACACCGAATAAATTCACGTGTTTAATAACTTCATGTATTTACCACACGATGTGCATCGTATTCATAATCAGTAGTTCGCCGATTACATTACACTTCAAATTTAGTTACTATACATAAATGAAAGACGCCATTTCTAGTTCTGCCTAGAAAATGTTATCAATAAACTTTTACATTATTAATAACAATACAACCCAAAAGCAAACGTAAGTTCGTTGTTAAGTATCTTGTCATAAATTCTAATTATATTTCTAAACATTACTAATAATTCTAACAATAAAGAATTACTATAGAATACCTCACTATGCCTGCCAGCACTCCTACATATCGATATCTAAATGTCGATGTAAACAAAAAAAGCGATATCTTCGATATTTTACGCTAAATACCAATTGACTCACTTTACTACGATTCGTGCGATAAGTTAGAAATGGAATATTACCGACACCTAAGCCAGAAACATCGTCGAACTTCACGACACGAAGCGCGGATTTCGACATTCCGATTTCGAGGCAAAGTGCATTGCGCAACTATTCCGTGGAATAAGAAATGGGGGATCAATAGTGGCCTACGTGTTGGCCGCGTATCGCTTCCTTTTCACCTCGATATCGGGGCTGTTAATCCACGAAGACGTCCGGTTAAAAATATCCGTGATCCAATAGCCGATAACTTATCGTGCGAGCCAGATAGATCGTTAGAGGTGCGTTTCCGACGGACAACGTGCGTCACCGCTAAAATTACGACGAACCTTCGTATCGGCTGCTCGCGCCATTTCTGACAATTAATGCTAATCTTTCTCCTCCGTACAATCTTGGACTTTTTCTCGTAACCGTTTTCCTATTCCATCGCGGCCTTGATCGCCATACAGATAAGTGCACCGCGAATAGAAATTCGCGCTCCTGAGACGCTTCGATCGAGTCCTCGGCGTGTGTCGCGATAAAAAACGTTGAACCGCGGGCTGCTACGAGTACAAAGCTGTGCGCGATACACGGGAGCTCAAAGATAAGGTCCGTATTTCATTGCGATATATGGAGACTGAAAATAAGGGAAGTATTCGTATAATTTTACAGCCAATTTTACGACTGACACGAGCCTGCGTCGATGATTATCCAAAAACACGCAACGAAAGTTTCGGACCGATCGTTTACTCAGAAATCGACGTATGTTGTAGAAAATTAATGAAAAATAAATAATTGATATTGACGCGTTCGTGTAGAAAATTGCAAATAAAGAAAGTGTTCGTATAATTTTACAGGTAATTTTACGGCTAACACGAGCCTGCGTCGATGATTATCCAAAATCACGCATCGAAAGAGTTTCAGGCTGAGGTATTCAGAAATTGACGTATGTTGTAGAGAATTAATGGAAAATTAATAATTGAAATAGACGCGTTGACGTAGAAAAATAATACGTTTTTATTAGCGTATTTCTTGCCATTCCATCCATGGATGCCATTCCATTCATGCCATTCCATGGATAGTACTAAATATTATTCTCTACGAATGATTGCTCGAAACCGCGACATTCTCGACCGATGCAGCCGATTCCTGCATCGCTAAATCGATATGCAATCTTACATAAGAAAAACACGCCTCTAAAGTTGTGTCCGATCTCTCGATCTTCCGAGAAGATAAATCGAAATATTGCAAATCGCGTTTACGTGCTTAAAATAAAGAGACGTTGCAGTGCCTTTTATTATTCGTAGCATTTCATCCATTATACCAACGGAGTACTGTTTTAACAATTAGCTGGAATCGTGGTCTCACGTATCGAGAACCTCGAGGTTCGCCATTGCGGTATAAACCCATCCGCAGAGGGGCACAAGTGGTGCGAGTCGTATATTTTCCAGATGGACTTAAAGTACGCGGAAAGGAGAAGCGCGTCCTTTGTTTCCATAAGGAAAAGACAATGACACGCGCATATCATTTCTAAAATTACGGCGGACACTGTCATTAGCGAAGGTCGATTTACCGGGAAAAATGTCGACCGTGGCATTCTTTTAAGCGCTGAAACGTAGGCAGACCTTCTTTTCGAGTACAGGGTCGATATGCTAATTTCGGATTTAATCTTGTGCGCAATCAAGTATTTTAATCACCGCGCATAATGTGCCTCAGAAAGTTACCCGGTCCAAAAATATTGCACGTCAAATATATCGCTGTGTGCGCAGCCTGCGACATTGTTAAAACCCGTAATCCTATGCGATAAAGATTACGTAGAAAAGGCTCGCGTAAAATCGAGATTCGGGTGCTCGCGTAAAACGGAATTTCTCTCGCGCGCGTTTACCGCAAAATTACGTCCCGGCCGGTCCGTAATATGGCAGGCGCGTAAGTATCATCGCTAAATTTACTTGGAGTAGCCACTGACGACGACTTCAACGAGTGTGACCACCCACCCATTCGATTCGCCACACGCGTAAACTCGAGGAATGTACGGAGCGATAAACTTAGGTGTTACCGAATAATTTCGGCGCGTCACGTTTTTCTGGAATCTCGACCGTTGCCGCGCAAAAATTTATGATTTCGAAAAAAAACCAGACGCACCATAAAGCAATCGAGGAAAGGTCCTCGAAAGCGTTAAATAAAGCTTCGTGGAACTAGTTTCAACCTCTCGCCCCCCCCCCCTCCACCTCCTTTACTCGTGCCGCGACTCGAAAGCGAGCGGCTGGGAGCAGATAAAATTCACGGGGTCCAAGTAATGTCGCGGCCTTCGAAAATAATAACGGTGATTTGTTGAAGCTCCAGTTAACGTGAGCGATCGTAAATTAACCAAAGTACATAGAAACCGTTTTAGTCAGTGCCGTCGCCCGATTTGGCATGACACCAAATTTACGACCATGCCCAAATCCCAAAGAGCCGATTTCCATTATTGCGCGGCGCTGGTAATGTCGGTATGTCTCCCCTTGCAGGAGACTGGCGAGTTCTCGCTCGCGAAATTTATCATTTCGTATTGACTCTCCTTGAAGGTTGTTTAGTCAAAGGGAAAAACCATAACGCAATAAAGGTGTGGTCACTGTGCGTCGATATGTCGATCCCCACGGTTCTCTCGCGATTAATCTGCAAGGGAACCGGCCAATAGGGCTTTGCTTTTCGCACGTTCAAGTGTACTGAAAAGCCACCTATATTTGTTTAGTTCGTATTTTTATTAATATACCGCGAAATAAATGATCTATATTCAACCATTTTTGCCTGAATATAAATAATTCGATATCAGTTACGGTACGGAATTGATTTTGGTCAAAATAATTTTGTTCTTTGATCAGCGTATCTTATATTTAAAATACATACCAACATCTCACCGTAGAATTTAGTCATCTATTCGAAATACCAATCGAGTAAATACCAATCAACAATTTTTTTTTCTCGCGATAATTTAACTACGTGAATTTTTATATATCATCTCCGGTGTCATTATTTCGTACTTTGAAAATTACGATTTGTCCTTATATATCCGCGCCACTTCCTTCCTGACCGACAGGTGCACTTCCTGAGGATTTTCAAGCGCTGTAGCATTTATGTTAAGTACGATAAGCGAATATATAAAGGGACAAGCTCTGCGCGAGGACGAAGTCTCTTTTACTTTGGGACTAACTAGTACCTCTAATCGCGAGGAGCCAATTATTTAAAGGAAGTTCAAGGAGCTGATATTCGAGAAGAACTTTCAACGACCTTCGGGCCGTTCACCTTGCTCCGCATTGTGCGTAGCATGAATATGTGCGACGGTGTAACGTCGATGAACGAACTTGGTTCGTCGTGACGAGACACGAGGCGCGTGCACCACTCCAACAAGATAGTACTTGTCCGAGCGAGCTCCGCACAACAGGCTGCATTGTGCCTCTGGAATGTGAGATCTGCATAGTACGCGCTGAAATAATGCGGTAAACAATCGGCGAGGATCATTGGAGAATTATTTAATGGGAGATATCGATGATTTAAAAGCATTCGTGTAAGCCAAAGTAAGATCCTAGAGTAATTTACTCGTGAATTATTTTACTTGATCGTGTAGAGCTGAAAATATTGGAATTTTAACAATCGCACGATTTATCCTCGAAAATGATCGATTTATCGAGAATCAACAACTTTGCACGATTTATCACATTTTATTTTATATCGATGTAACTCTTTAGATGAATATATTTGATGATAACTCGCAATGGAGTGAAAACGTTGTAAATTACTTGTTGGTTTCTGTACACTTCCACTCCATCTAGGATTTGAAAACCGTTCGCAAGGACTCTTTTTTCGATTCATAAAATATTAGAATATTTAAACGTAGGCGAGAGTTGAGGATTATACATGATTGAAAAGAATTATTTTAAGTATTTAATGAACACATTATTTTTGTTGATGGAATATCGTTATCGGTTAAATTGGAACGATGGTCGAGCAGTTTCTGGTATTAAACGTTTCAGAAAGTCTGTTTGCTATTATTCGAGGAAAAGTGAAATGTAAATGTATCGCGAAATATATGAAAATATTGAAAGATTAGAGAGATAAAAAAAAACTGGGCTTTCATCACGAGCATCCACAGTTTTTAAAAATGTAATCATTCATCTATTTAATTTCGCCTGATTTAAGTTTCTTTACTTGAAGAGAAATCACTTTATTTCAAGTTCTAGTAATTGATGTATCTACTTTCTTCTTGCTATCTGATCAGGGTCGAATTCATTATTTCATGGTATATTAACCGCTATATCTATGTTATTATTATATTTTTTTCTAAAGAAAAACATTACCGAGCATAGCTTATATTACATGTTGCGTTATATGCATGCTACATATCAAAAAGTTATATATGTTCGCTAGTATTACATCAAATTTTGTCCAAAATTAAAAGGTAACTGTAGTGTGTAATATCCAAAAACTTATAAAGCTACATACTGGAAGACCTTCCACTGTTTTGTTGCGGTATCCAAACGGCATAAACTGATCTGTTTACATTCTCCACTTCCTCCTTTTCCTTTTTATTATATTCGAAGTATACTTAAATGCGTTGAAATAGTGGGCCATGATTTAAGTGTTAAACAACAAATGAAACGATAAAGAAAATTGATGCTCTGACCTTGCGTGCTTAACACGTTTCGTGCTGCGTGGAGCGTATACGCCCCACGCAGAATTTTCCATTCGGGCCATTTAGACTTTACCTTGGAAACCGAAAAATTAAAAGGGAATTATTTCTTACGAAATATAAAAATCGTAAGACGTACGTTCGAAACAAATTTGTATAGCGTGAAATTAAAAATAAATCCAAAATTAACGAAAAATCGGTTCGGCATGGAATGCGTGAATTCTTTGGGACACGATGGGATTAATAATGTCCCACCTGTCTGATGCACGGTGATGCATGATAGGACATTTTTAAACCCACCTCGAAATATTACAATATACCCCCACATTGCAAATAGTGGGACTATTTGAGTCCCATCCAGTAACAATAAATGAAATTCATTTATTATTATTTTCTTATGTTTATATTATAGGATTCCTTTGTTGATAAAATTGTATTACTTTTTTATCATAATTTTTTTTAATAAATTCCTTTGTTAATAAAAATATGGCT
>JBCFXI010001480.1:0-51643 GCA_038496175.1 Ampulex compressa | reverse complement strand
ATATATACATACATGCATCCATATGTGCGAGCACGCGTGGATGTGTGTGTATTTATAGATCAATATCATAGAAGATTACAAGTATTACAATAACGATAAAGGTTATTAATAAACTTATTTTTGAGCAATAATTCAAATATTCTTTAATTCATATTAATTTTTCAAATTTCGGATGCAGCTATCTAAGGGACCGAATTGTTTCCACTTTTTCGGTGATACTGACATCTGAAAAATGTATATCGATATTTATTCTCAGTACTCTACACTCAACGCGTATAATGTACTTGATGATTTTTGTATTAAATTTCTGAAGCTTTAGCACGCGTAATCTGAAATTGTAAATATTTAACGAAGCACGGTAGCACGTTATATATTCTTTATCCCGAAGCGCATTAAAAGGTTACCGCTGATATCGCAGAATGCACGATATAAATAGCAGTGAAATATTTAATCAAATCCGTCGATAATAATCTCAGATCAATTCCACGAGGTTCAACACTCGGGATGCTACGTTTCGAGGATATATGCCCAATTATTTCTAAAATTGATTCGAAAGAAAGCCGTGTCCATCTTCTTTATCCTCGATATTATTTTCCAGTCTTCTTGATCAACAGTAAATAAAACCTCGACGGAATTAAAAATAATTCGCGGCCGAACTACGGACGGCCCATTAATTACCTAAATATCGAACATCCTGCTTCTCGGTGTATCGCACGAATATTTCCACTATGCCGTACGAAATCCCTGCATCGAATCGCCGGTATAAATTGGTCACGAACATAAAACTCCATCGAGATGGGGAGTGGGGTAGAAATACCGAGCGCTCGTACGAACTTGTTGGGCGAAAACACGAGTAACATCCCGAACGATCAAATTATCTCAGGAATTACCGCCGGACCACATTCTGGCAGTTATACTTCCGTACTCCGCACAGAACTCGGCACGCGCTATCAGGAAGTACGAATCTTCCACGTCCTCTTGATTATACGCGCAACTCCGCTGCTCGTCCCGTCTTACCTTGGCTCCGTTAGTCGGGCTGACTGCTCCTTTGACCCTTTATCTTTCTCCAATTTACGACAGGCGCTATACCCATCTCCCTCCCACGCCCCACAAGTTTAGACCTGCAACCTCCGGGGCTAACGCCCGAGAGCCACGCGCCGATAGCCCAAGAATCTCTCCTTGGAATTCATTACGTTGGCCCCCCTGTTTTATGCAGGACAATGCTGCTATTATGCTCAGAGAAGGTATCGGCAGGTATGATTACTTATCCACGGATTTGGCGCGATGCAAGATGTAATATCGCACGTCTTGTTAGAGAGCACGTAACGCGAAATGCACGCCAAAAGGTAAATGCGAATGCGCCGTGGAAATAAATGGCCTGTGAATATTTTGTGTACCGAGATTGTCGTATCCGCGTGCCGTGTTCTTCGTACTTTGCCTTATCGTCCGATTTAAGTGTCACCGGAAATAAGCTGCTTGTATTATTGACCCGATTTTATATCCGATCTGCCCGTTCGCATTGGTATCCAACGTTACATATAATATTTTAGTCGCATTATGGTACATAGCGGGAGAATTGAGCGAATTTTGCGAGGGCACGCAGTGCAATATGAATTTCAACGGGAATAATACGATAGCGGCATCCGAAAATAGTGGCGAAGTAATGGCGGATTAAAGCTTCGAAAATAGCGCGCGTGGTTGGTTAAATTTCAAATCGTGAGTTTTAGACATCAACGGATTTACACTTGCCCGGCCGAGCTTTAGATTGTTAACTTTGCGGTGCGTTTGTTAAAACTGCAGTAGCGTCAGAGTGGGTATTAAACGCTCCAGAATTATTGAACGAGTTGTATCCACGGTGCTGGTACACCGTGTACATTTAATTAGTTTTAAACGCATTAGAAGTGCCCGTTAGCTGCGCGGCTAAATGTACCGACGTAAGGTTTTTGGACGAAGGCTTCGAATATATATATATTCGGCGTTAGACCTCGAAATACAAAGGTTTACTCTATCCTTTATCCTAAACTCTCAGTCCGAGCGATACGAGACCTTTCTACACGCGCTTATTCCATCCACAGTAAAAGATCCCAATTTGGTTCGAAGCCCGAATTCGACATTTCCCGCTAAAATAATTTTTTTACCTAAAGCCTGCAGAGCCTATTTATGATACATTCCAAACAACCCGGTCTACAAAATACATTCCACGCCGAAAAACCCCTGAGGCTATAGAGGGAATTGGAACTCGATTTTTTTTTGCATATAAAAATCCGGACACCTGTCCGGATCACACAACACTCTGGCCTCATCGCGTATTATTTCAGATTTTCTGTGAAACGCCATGGTAAATCGCGAAACAAGTGATCATTTACAAAATGCTTCATCGCGCAGCTCATTTTTGCAATCCCCCCCCCCCCCTCTCCCCTCCCCTTCCCTTCCCCACTCAGTAATCCTCGCTCGCGATTGCGCGCCTGGACTCGAAAGGCATTATTTCCATCGTCGATTTTCAGGGCAACAAGTTCAGCGACGCGATTCTTTTTCTATTTTTTTTTTACCTTTATTTTTTGCTCCGTGCCCCATGCATTTATTAGCGCGAAACTCTTTCCAAGTTGAAATCGAAACGTCGGATCTAGGCCCGACGATGGATCCTCGGCCGTATTCTCGCGAAGCTTGTCGGCCAACGATCCTGGCGGAGCGGGCCTTAAACTTTTAAGCCGCTAACAAGTCTGCGGAGGAAATTAAAGTCCCTCCATGAAATTCCGCCGCGCTGGCCACGTGGTGGTGGTTAACGAAACAAGTGGTTAATGAATTATTGAAAGTGCCAACCGCCCCGTTTTTTCTCCGGTTCGTTTCGCACCTTTCTTCTCCTCTGCGATCTTACGTACGTTCTTTTTCACGATTGGAGCTAGCTATCCCCAGCTGTGGCAGGATCGAAACTCAAATCGCTCGTGCAGAATGAATACAGCGATTTTGCGGATAGAGCAATTTTGTGGCCTTTCTTCGCGTAGAAGCTATTAAGCGGTAAATTCTAGTAGAAAGGGAGACACGACGTTTTTTGTTCTCACGATTTTAAAAATCATAAAATTTAATATTATAAAATTTGACAGGAATATTTTGATCCTTCGGTGCAATTAAATTTTTAATTGATCTTAAGGATCAAAACGTTCACGTTAGGTTTTTTTTTTTATTTCGAATGCAGGAATATACGAACCTTTAGTCACGTACAATTTTAGGTAGTGTATTACTTAGTGATAAGCATCTTAAATAGTATTCATAACTAATCCTATGCAGCATCGTCGATAGACGTGAAAGTAATGGTAAACACGAAGCTGCGAAACTTCTCCGCCTTTTATTCTGCCCATAAAAAATATGGCTTTTAAATGTCCCTACAACCGGGAATCGTTTGGATTTCGGTCTGACCATAAAAGGAGCCGCGTAGCAGCTTTGTAATATTCGAATTGATATTTTATTAGCCCACTTCTTTGGAGCGTATTTTTACGAATGTACACAAGCACGAACTGTAGTAACGATCCACAAAGCTATAAACCAAGTCCAAGCCGAGTGTACCTACGAGCATTCGAACGATTTTCAAAGTAAGTTTGTACCACAGAAAAGTATCTCATAAAATGGATACACTCGAGTTTTGACTTATTTTCTTGCCGCGGAAAGATATTATTAGTAGATTCCGCGTGGACCTCGCGCGACTGCGAGGCTAAGTAGCAAAATCTCCGACACTCGTCAAACGGAAGTGGAATTTATTAATGAACGCGCCGTATACTGGGTCGCGTTAAAATCGTTACCGCGGATTAGTCGAGATCCCCCGTGCACTTCGGAACAGATGTAACGCGCAGAATCGAAACGAATGCCGTGAATTATGTATGAGAATCACGATTTCGCACCAATTTGATGGGACGCAATTAATGGAATAACCTTGCAGTCGTTAAATATAAATTACATAGGCTTTTGGCCATGCGCTATGCGCCCGTAAACGCGCTAATGCCCGCGCACATCGAATCGCGTGAGACTGCACGGGAAATCGGATACCGATTCAATCAACATCCACGAATTAGTAAATCTCCGCCTCGTCTTCCATATCGAATTTAACCCAAGAGCAAAGCTTCACAATCGTGATGCAGCTACACGATGATTACGCGATGTAAGCTTCGCTCTCTCACTCGTAATCCTGGAAAGACGAGAGATTGTTAAGTGCCAAAGGAGACTGAGTGCTGTGATCACATTTTTCTTGCAGATGCAAATGACAGTAGTAGACGTTCATGCATTTGTGTGCACATGCGTAGGTTACGAGCCCAGGATTGAATTTTCAAAAAAATTTTTCCATACGATTTGTATCTCGCAGGAGGTTAACTTAATGTCTACAGTTCTAAGCTACAGGAGCATTCGAAGGCTTCTTCTCGCGCCGTACGACGCGCGTTTCCAGCCCGCGTCCGCCAATCCTGTGCGGATGCAAACAATCGGCCCAGCCTCAGTTTCGATCGCGTGCCCGCTTATGCCGGCGGGTCAACATTTCGAAAACATGAATTTAATGTTGCAGCAAAGCTCTGTCAACGAAACGGGAGCGTGGAAAAAAACCGCATTACTCGCAGCGCGAAACTACGGGCGCATCCTCCTGCGCTCTTCCTCTCCCTCGTAGCTTGATTAAACCCAGGCCCATTGTAAACAAAGGGGGATCGAAACCGCCGTTAAACATTCACGCGACAAAATTCAGATGCGGAAAAATGACGGGCTACGTGCCCGCGCGCTGAAGTTCGATTCGGTGGTAAAAGTTTCGATTCTAGGTGGACGAAATTATTGACGAATAAGCTGCGCACTCTTGATACTTTATCGTCGCAATTTCAATTATTAATATGTTTGCGAAGAAGGAAATTACGATGTAAGGATTGGTTTGTTTTGATGGATACGTTTCTTATTTTTTAAAAGTAAATGAATGGTTAAAAGGTAAAATGGTTTGGGACATATCGAAATAATTGAGGTTCTCGTCTAATCGATTTGATTTCTTCGAAGATACGTCGGATAACCGCTTCTGAGGAAGAGCGTATGCATCTGAAAATTAAAAATTTCTCACCCTGTAGCAGGTTGTAGAAATTAATTTTTATTTTATTTGGTACTGTTAAGTAATTTATATAGAAAAGGTATTTAAAAAATACGCCTATAGGGTGCTTGAGTCAGTTATTTTATTTCCTTTTTGATTATAACAGTACACTTTTTATCGTGAGCCCATTGTATCCACAGCCTCCTCTAAATTTTAAACAAAAAAAGAGAGATTGTAGACTAAGCGTACATTTACTTAACCTTTACTTTGCTATACATATTAAAAAAAAATTGAGGAATTACTAATTACCACATATCGAAATTTCAGAATATTTCTTTACTCGGTAATGCATACTTAGTGGCGGATAAAAATAAAAATACCGGTTATAACTGTTAGAATTGTTTGTTTCAGTATGTTTATTAGTATATATTCCTAATTAAACATGTTTTCAAGCAATTAGAAAATATCATTATTTACCAGGTGGAATTTGAATTTTTGCCACCGTCCGTCGGGGCGATTCGTAAATTGTAAAATAGAGAAACGTACGTAGGGTACGTCCGGGCAAAAGCGCACCGCGATTTCATTCCACGGATCGCCGGTGCGTCCCCAAAAAGTGCAAACGTGAATTACTCCATACCTGTGCCGGCGCCATCGATCAAAATCGACCATGCTGACTGTCAAGCAGAAAATTGAAAAGAATTAAACTTTCAAATGACGAGACCCGTAGGATATGTTTTTTCGTTTGGAAAAGAGGAGACTCGCGCGAGTTCCCTCGTCGATACCGTCGAGTCATTGTCGAATATTGGACGCACTTACGATTATTTTGCGATACAGGTTTTGTACACGAAATTCGTCCGCTTGTAAATCAAATTCACCCTCTTGGAAATCACGTTTTTCGTATATAAACGGTACTTTCTAAAATTAAGTTCTGCGCAAGGAATATCCTGGCCAATTCTTCAAACGATGACCACTTAGTTGAAGCGATTAATTATTTTGTTTCATCGCATTATTTCATGAACATGTACATAAAGTTACTAAAGACGTACATAAAGGTACGTAAAGTTATAATTATATATGAATTTATGTGCACAATATGTGTGTATATGTATAAACATTTATCGTAATAAATAAGCATATTACGTCATTTTAGTTCATTTTATTTTATTCCCTCTTTGAGTGTCATGACACGTACGTAATAGAATTTTTCCATTGGATTAATAACTTTACATCGGATATTTTCGTGTTGTCGAAGGACGTGAATTGCACGAGGCTGAATTGGATTTATAAAAAGATTAATTGGATTTGCAAAAGGATGAACTCGATTTAGACAAGGAAGAATTTAAAGTGCAAAAGGATGAATTTACTCTTTAGTTCCTCCGCCTGCTCTCTTGCGCTGTGTATTTTCGGTATTATCCCATCGGTGATTTCGTCGAAGAGGTAAGCCAGCCGAATCGCGATATCGCGCGAAAGGAATTCGACCCGCGACCGAGAATCTCGTCTCGAAATTGATCGGCCTGCGTGTAACGATGTGTAATCAAGAGCGTGAAATCCTACATCGTATATCTGTGAGAAATCCCGACGATTTGGTTGCACAGCCAAACGTTCGATCCGCGAGATTTTCGAAAAATTGCGCCGGTTGGAAAAATTGAACGGTTTATAAACTAGATTAGATCGTCTCAGCGAAGAGTTATTTTGATTCGTACTGTTCGTGCATGCGTGAATTAATTTTAAGAGTGCAATTTATTCTTTAAAATCGATTTTATACGCTTGTGCTTGCGATATATTTATACGCGTTAATATGTAAAACTCGTGCTCTTGTTTTTCCAAAAGAAATCATGCTTCCTACACGCTGCGCTATCATTGGCACATGTTCTTACTTTATAAAGGACGTATTGCTGTTATAGAAGCTGCCCACGCCTCTCCTTCGATATTGCCCCTCAACTTTTTTTTCTCTTTCATAAATAGCCGAATGAATACGATCGACATCCTGCCTAAGTATATCAATGCATAAATTATTTATAACGTACTATCAATACACGAAACAGGAATAGTCTCTTTGACGCGTGAATTACGAGGCATAAATATACCGACTGCTTATTCAGTTATATCAGGGTTAGATTTGTGAAATGATCGAGTACAATGGGTACAGCAACACCGAGAAGGAGCAGCTTTTGGGAGGATTCGAGGCACGATTTAATTTGAGAAAATGACGAGTGAATGAAATCGTTTATGGATATCAACATTTTATTAATTCGACTTTTTATGCGCGCGTCTTTCGACTGCTATACGAAATTATTGCCGGTTTCTGCATAACGCTTAATGAGATTATAGTAACTGCCACCGTTTCCACCGTGATTTGCTGAAATATTTTATTTATATTCGCAAGCATCGCTGGCAGCGAAATTAATTAATATTAAAAACTGCCACTAAATGCAGCAAGAATTATTGCACGACCCGTGAAATGCCCGATACTCCGATAAATCGTAGTCTAAATTATAAAGACCAATTTCGGTACAAAAACCATTAATATTTACGATCGTCCGGTATCTCTTTGGATCAAGAAAATTAACAGTGGTTCACGCTCCGCTCGTTGCGCAGCATCGTGTTTTAATCCGTTGGCTGCCAAGCGTGCTTTGTGCGAGTCTGCATCCAAAAACAGAGAGATTGCCAATATACAAATCGCATCGCGATAAAATACTGCACGATATTTTGTCTGTTTTAATACTCCACTATCAATTACATTCATATAGTATACTCACCCCTTTGCAATATCAATTCAATTTGCAAGATTATAAACACCATCGTTCCTATGGTTTGCGTAGATTTATGTTCTGCTGATCAATTATGCGGTCATCGAGCCATTGCAGAATTTCAGGCTTGATCATTTACACTCAGCTCAGGAGGCGCCGCGTTAAATTAATTGTGACCATTAAAAGTGCCCAGAGAGACGGACGGCGGGCGTAAAAATATCTCAGGGAGCAGACGCACGTCTTACTCCACGGAAGGACAATGCCCCTCGGCCAGCGGCGTAATCCAAAGGCAACGTAACGATCTGTCTTTCCTGGAAAGAAAAAACTACGGCTGCAACCGCAGGCCGTGGAAAAGCGGCGAGAACACACGAGAGGGGCGTCCGTGGAAATCCAGGAAGCTACCGGAACAAACACGGCCCTGCGCCTCCTTCCTCTTTCCGAATCATCCCTCGTACTCTACGGCGAGTGGAGCCAGCCAGTGGATCCTCGACAGTATTTCAGTGAAGTATCTAAGAAGTGAAATGAAATGTAGAGGGCTGGAGGCGTGACTCGAACTCGTATGAGTCGCGCCAGATGTTACAATATTTACTGCTAGGAAAACCTAACCGGTGCGCACCTCGATAGCCCGTCTACGGTCTTGGCTGCATACCCGCGACATATACTTACGTACCTCCCTCGCTATCGGGTGATAATGTTAATCCTATGGGTTAATTGGTCGTGGCAAAGATGGGGGTGAAAACGATGACATGGCTACGCCGTGCAACAAGTAATGCTGCGTCTTAATCCATTAATGCCAGGAGTAAAAAATGTTTCGATAGTTTTCTGGATTTCTGCTGTGTCATTTATCACCAATTACTGAGTATAGAGATATTCAAGAGTTATAGATAGCACTCTACATTATGATACTTGCAATATCGTAAAAATTTAGTTTCTATCTTGAAAGAGGAATTAAAGATAAAGTATTCATGGATGCGTATGATAAATCATACGCTGGGCATTATTGAGTTAGACTTGTGATACATATACACGCATTAAGAATTCACCTTAATGATCAAGCAGAAGCAATCACGTTACGCCTCACGATCCGCTTACTTTCGTACAATTACCTCTAATTTTTATTCGTAACCTTCGTTACAATAATTAAGGCCAGACGCCAAGTGGCGAATAAGAACTTCTCTAATGGTTCCCGGCACCGAGTGGAGATTATGAGAAGTAACGCGGATGCCCGCGTTTGACCGCCAAAATAAATCCTTAATACATTAAGTTCCGCACAACGGTGGGGCATTATTAAAATCCATAAATAACAGCGAAAGCGGGATAAATCATAAAACTCACGAACTCATTATACGCAAGGTATAGCGAACACCAAGACTCACCGTACGTATGATCGCCTAATAAACAGCGATACCCATACCATCGAAGACTCGCCTTTCTTAGCGACTAATTCAGCGTAAATTAATAACAATCACCGCATCGCTGTCCATCGAGTCGGAAGTTATCGGCATAACGAGAGGGACAAGGAGATGAAAAGATGGAGGGCCAAGTGGGAGTAGGATTCGACCATTCTTTCCGACAAACGAAGGCGAATCCGGATGAAGTGGTCCGCCATAGTTGGAATACCTCGAGGCACCATCCCTTTCCCGCGAAGGACTCCAATTACTCCGTGGAAACTCCAACGGGCCGACGTTAATTATCCCTTCGATCATGGGTACCGATACTTTAGAGCGTGCCACTCCGGGCCGGCGCTGGCGGTAGAGCAGAGCTGCAACCATGGATTCCTAGTCCATTGTTTCGCAATTTTTATCGAGCCTCCCTCGTATCTGCCCTCGCGGGAAACACAAAAGGGAGGGAAGGAAAAAATTTCACCGATTTCATAAACAGTTTAACGTGCCGGTGTGCGTTGCGCCGAAAAACTGCGACATCGTAAACGGGCCGCGGTGACAAACAACGGGCCGGGGCTATCCATCGTGTTTCATAAAAGCCGAGCATCGTTTATACCGCTGGAACAGTCGGTATCGCGATATTGATACCGCGACAGAAGCACGTCAGGTCTCCCGCATTCGTTCGAGCGCTGCTTTTTTGTCTCTCCTTCGCGATTTGGCCGAACGCGGAGGCCTCCTACTTCAGCCACCAACCGCCCACTCGAGGCCTCACGAATGTCCGCGAAACGATATTCGCTTCCTGCGACCGCGTACAGCTGCGAAGAGCGGCGCTGGCAATAAAACTCGCGGGAGCAATGCCGGATAATAAGATCGACGAGCTTTCGGGGCGATGCTTCTTGCCAGCTCTAATAGAGCGGCAGAGACGCTAAGGCTGGGAGCGATGGGGAGAGGTGCGTGAAGTCGACGGCCAAACTGGAGGTAAGTGTTCAAAAGTTTTATTGTAAATATCCTCGAAGGAGAATGTGAGGATATCTGAGAAATATTTATGACGTGTTCGTTAAAGAGATTAAAAAAGACTTGCTTAATCAAAGTCAAAGATAATGAATTGAGTAATGATGTTTTTTACGCTGGGTTATAGTGTATTAATAATTAAAGAGAAAATGTACATAGCCACGTGCCATCGGAATTTTCCAAGAAAAATTTCCTCGAGGTTTCGAGCGCTTGGTGTATATTTATCGTTGGCACTAATTACTTTTACAACATATAAAACTATCGATTGAATGTTCATGCAATTAATAGTTATATACATTGTAAAGATAAGAATGAATAATTATGATTGTTTGAAGATGTATGATGGAGGAAAATATCGAGGCGGAACAACCAGGGTTTATTTCCACATTGAAAGGATTAAACGAAGAAAGACTGCAACGGATAGGCAAGAGTGAAAATACATTGCAAAGTCGAATGCAACGACGAGGAACGAAGAAAGAGAAAAGACGTATATGTCGATGTATCTAAAGCGCGAGCGCGACCGTGTTCCTTTGATAGTTAAATGCGTGTAGAAGAGGGAAATAATGGCGTGTTTCAGTCCGAATACATCTATAGGCTGAATAAGTATAGACGCTATCTAGGAGTACGCGAGCAGTTGGAGATAGTTAGCTGTGGCACATATAGAAATGCCGGAGGATAGGAATACCGAGAAGTTATCCGCTTCTCAGGTGCACCTCGATTAGGATTCAGTCTTGGGGTTGCGGAAGAGGCTTTGTGTTGCAACGAAGAGTAATATCAATTTAAAAAAAAATCAATTTTAAAAGTCAGACAAACGCTTCGACCGCAAATGAACAAAGTATGCGAACGCACATACGACTGGAAAGGTTCGTATCGTAAGATTAATGAATGTAACCAGTAAAGAATAAATTTATTAAACAATAACAATTAATTTAGAGTAAAAAGTACTTCGCGAATCGAAATATTACAAAGCTGAGCTTGACGCTCCAGAGACGTACATTTTGTCGCAACCTCTAGTGCGAGTAAATTAGAAGCTAACTTTGTTGCACGCGCAAAAGCCAGTCACAAAGCAGCCGCAGACGGACGGCGATATGTCCTCGTACAGTTGGAGGATTTAAAAATGGCCTATATAAATTTTCGATGTCACCGGAGAAGAGAAGGGAAATATGTTCTAAATAGAAATATTATCAGGCCCGCCGAAGCAGTAAATAGGGGAAGAGGCCAGGTGTGGATATCGAAATAAAGGGTGGGCGAGACAATGCATCTCTGCTGTCGAAAAGTATACCAGAGAAATAAGAGGAGAACGAGGGGGGAAGAAAAATAGCGTGTTTCGCCTTCCTTCTACGTTTTGTACACGACTATCGCACACTTTGGAACAACACGCTGACGAGGATAGTTCGGAAGGACGTATATGCCTCGATAGCCATGGCAAAAAATTATACGCTTTATTGATTGGCTTTACACGATGGTCGACATTAACGATCGTTGAGAGCGCACATAGTCGACACCGGCTTTGATCGATCGAAGAAACTTGTGTCCGTGGCGTATAAAATCGAACTTCGGCACTCGGAGTCGATGCAATTTGAGACAGCTCAAAGTCAACGGGATTTCATTCACGTCAGAGCTTAGAAACTTCATGGAGTTACTCGAAATCTCGCATATTCCACGTTATCGATAATGCGCTAATTTCAGTCTGTAACTTACAAAATTCACCTCTCTCTCTCATTCACCAAGCATAAATGAACCTACCAACAGAATGAGACCAAATAAAACATTTTCACTTCACAAAGAGCAGCACCCTTAACAACGCGCTAAACATCATATCAAACGTAATAAAAAATTATAAATCATAATCACTTCCCATGTATCCATCGCGATATATGATACGTACCTCACAAAACAATATATACACCACGAGCATCCACCCTTACCAACAACCATGCAAAACCACGCTTGCTCCATACCACGTGATTCGACTTGCTCGAAAACTCGCGGAACAAAAGGAGAATGACTTCGAAATCAAGCCTTGTCGTCTCCTCGATGCGTGTCGCCCGGTAGAAGCCGCCTCGAGGGCCAGAAAATCGGAGAACACGAACTATCCGCAACACGATCGCAATAGGATCTGATCGGATCGCCAGGTCGAAAGTAGGTTAATTGACTGGTATAGACCGGAAGAGGGTATATCCCCGTGGGGCGCGGCCGGTCTCCTCCATTTCGCACATCGTCTCCGGATAACGCGATGTCGCATTAATGTGTAATTGGTGGCGAGCTGGCAAGGTGACACGATACGAGGCCGCCAAGAGGGACCCCAGCCGCGTGATGTAGTGGTGGGAAACCTGCCGGCAGCATAGACATTTTACCCGTGGAAGACGCATGGTCCCCGCTAATATGACGTTTGAAATATGGCGCGACTCGCGTTCGAAGATGCGGGTGGGATGACGTGGAGATAGCTACGCGCAAGAGTCGAGCCGAGGATGGAGGGAGAGGATCGTGGGGGGACCACAAACGTGGAAAGTCAGTGAAAAAGTTCCTCGTCCGAGACGAAAATCTGATCGTTTCCTCGCTTGTCCCCGTTTCGCGGGAAATTGAGCTAATTTCGAAACTTATCTCGACGATCCCTCCGCGCGATGCCCGCGTATGCGTATAAAGTGACGAACGGATATAATATGGAGATAATGCGGATAATAACCCGTAGTGAACGCACGGATTTTCGTGTATGCGTATGAAATACGATTTTCTCGTGTTTGAAATACTCGGTGAAATAAGGTAAATTGTAGCACAACCACGCTGTTATGGACGCCGTCTAACGGAGTTAATGATAAAACTTTGTCCCCTTATTGGAAAATGTTTTCAACATTTTTGTCACGGAGGCTAAAACTTGTTGGAAAATGTACGGTTAATTAAATAATTTGAATCGTGTATTAGCTATATTTTATCAGAGTTCCCTGGTCGTGGATTGTATTCCGTCGCAGCTTCTATACGAATTAACGTGTGTTATAGAAAGGACGATGGAAAAAATTTTAATTCTTTCAGGTAATTGTTTGTGCTATTCGCATCATTGTCGAATTCTCGATCAGTGATTACATTGATCAATATTTATGAATTGCTTCTCTGTTAAAATAATTTATGTTCCTGCAATACCAGGATTAGATAGAGTATCCAATATTTGTTTTTATGAACTCCGAAGAACGTTTTCTCTGACATAGAGACATCGTTAGATATTCCATAGCGATGAAGCGTGTAGTTCGATGGTTAAATGACGCATCATCGGATGTTATTGACTCGTCCGGCTTTCGAAATATCGCGCGGTCCAATCGCACATTACCGACTCGCACGACAGGTATCAATGCCATATACGCAACAATTAACGCTGAAAACGCTTGTAAAGCGGTGCACGTGCCTCGATTATCAGTCGTGAATCGTACATTCTCAAGAGAGGGACAGTAATGATCATCGCTACCGTTAATATCGAGCGGGGACGCCGGATACGCGGGTAGTTTTGTCGAAAGTCAATGGATTCGCAAAGTCAGGAATATTATCGACAACGACCAACGAACTTACTTATCAAATTATTTTATTTACATTGACATTTTTTATTCGATGTATTTTTTTAAGCTTTTGGGAGGCGTATTCTATCGTATCATAGGTCTTAAATAAAAAAAAGTAGCAATAACGCTTTTATTTCTACCATCAGCCATTCTTTTCAGGGGGATACGAAATTTGAAAAACTACGGAACATTTCGCAACATTTCGAAATACCAAATTTCGAAAATACAAAAAAATCGAAAGCAAGAAAACTGCTTATTTTAAAAACTACATTCTGTATCGGGTAGATACTTTCAACGCATTTGCTCGCACGATATTGCAGACTACGAGTGAATCAAAATTGCCGGTTGATACTCTTGAGAGCCGCTTCGTCTCGGTTACGCGTCCAAAGTCAGGAATATTACCTACCTCTCCTTTGCTTGCGTCAGGAATTTATCGATACTCCTTATTACAATTCGTACTTAGCAAACGATAATGATACAATGCATAAAATACAGCAAGACTTCGTACCTACCCTACATCGTATAATTCATAATTTTTTAATATTCCTCCTATTTTTCTTACAATTAAATACCATAGATTTGCGTAATAAACCGATCGTACAAACACCAAATGGGTCCTTTTCCTTCCAATTATCCATCCCATCTTAGAACAATTGCTCGCTAAGACCGCGTATCCAAACGACGTAAAACGCAGCATCGGAGAACGTCAATTTCCAAGCTGCCTCCGTCCGAGGGAAAGTATTATACCTGCACCACCGTGTGATCCTAATCGGCGCTTTGCATTCAGCCCCGAGATAGGTAGCCCCGCCATTCTTTAGCGGTGCGACAAATTCTATCCGGCGGCGTTTTCCAAGGCGGAGGGACCCGGCCCATCCGGATTACGGGACGCGAATCCTGAGGGGTTAGGAAAGTCGGAGTCAAAGTAGACTCCGTTATACTCGAGCGGCGCGCACTCTGCGCGGTGCCGATTTATTCGAAAATCCAGGAAAGTGGCACGTTTCACCCGTTGTAAGACGCCTACCCGGTACCGCGCTCGCGACCCTGCCTTCCTCCTTCCTCTCCTCCTCCTCCTCCTCCTCCTCCTCCCAAAGCCACCCTCCTCCCGCCAGCCGTGCTTCCTGGGCTTAGGTATTCTCGCAGCAAGCTTCCAGGAGCCTCCGAGCCAGTTTAGCGTCCTCTCTCGCGCCCCTATCTGATTTCAATGTGGTTCGGTTACGTGCTCCAAATCAAAAACACGAACGTTATTCCTGCACGTGGTCCCCACTTTTCTCCCACGTAGCCGTATATACCTAGCTCCTGCCTTCCGCGCTTTCGCCCGCCTAACGGCTCACCTCTGCGCCGCGCCTCCCCTCCTCCGCACAGATGGCACCTTATAAACTTTTATTTTCGAGAACCAGCCTCGCGAGGGGAGGAGGACGGGGAAGGGGGAAGGGGACGAAACGATTCGGGCGGGAAGGAGCGTATGTTCTGTCAAGCTGTCGCTGAGAGGGAGCTCGCCTGCCAACTTATGGGACACGTACAATGCGAGCCAAGAATATTGCAGCTCCTGCCGCCCTTTTACCTCTTTCCCGACCTTCCTCTCCTCCCCCTCCCCCCTCTTCTCCTTCCTTGGGATCCTCGTCTAAGGCCGCGTCTCAGGCCGCGTGGATATATTGAAATGTATTTAGCGGGGCGAAAAAGAGGCGCTCGAGGGGGTGGACATGCCTGGTTTATAGTCGACTCTCTCTCTCTCTCTCTCTCTCTCTCTTTCACTCTCACCCTTTGGCTCGCGTGGGCAGAGGCCTCCCGCGTCAGGGAGTATCGGAGCTTATGACGCCGGGAACGGATGACGCGGTCGGCGGATCGAAGCGAATCGGAAAAGCCTCGTTTCCGCGTATTCACGGCGCTTCGACGTAGGACTTTAATTCATTCACCCCCCGAGCTACGGTATGGTGCAGCTGCTGATTTAATGATTAGCCCCTGACGTTTTAACGTTCGGTCATCCGTGGGAGTTGTGAGGGCCGAAGTTTCGCTTGTATATTGATTACCTCGCTCGATCTGGGAAATTGGCGGTGGTAATTTTAGGAACGCTTTGGTATTGGGTCTTTTTGCTAGCTGGCAGTGCAGCGTGTTTTGCTGTGGTATTGAATGCTCGCTGTGTGATCGAGGGATGATTTTGAGGGAGAGAAGGTATTTGTGAGAAACGTTTTTCGACATAGACGTTCAAGGATGCTCTGTGACTTGACTTACACGTATAATTCAATTTGCCTTTAGATTAATTTACATTTAATAATTATAGGTACAATTTTAATTTGGCTTTAAGTTGTCACGAGGTATGGCACGAGCATCATTTGGGTATATATGAGGTAGTTGTATGCGATGATTATGATCACGCTGATCTAGCTTTAATTATTTAAAAGTAAGCAGCAAATTTCATCGATGTTTGCGAGAAATGGATCTAAACTTTGGAATATCTGAAAGAATATAGCGAGCGTTTTCTTATAAAAAGATATATGATAGTGAAATTATAAAACACGCACAAGAATATGGCGCACGTTGATATCGAACTAATGTATGGATCCAGAGTCTCCGACGAGCGTTTTGTCGAAAGCCATATATGGGTTCATAAAACTAAAAGGGTTCAAATAAATCAGGAGAGAAAGCGAGGGCTGGATGCTATTTTCGATTCCCTCGAGATTCCTCGCGGTGTAACAATCGCCTCTCCGAGGCGCGCCATGGAAGTTGAGATATCCGGATTGAAATTTGCCCGCTCGAAAGGAGCCCCGCTCTGCGTCTCCGCCTTTAAAGACCGATAATGTGGATCGGGAACCGCGATTCGTTTCAATTTCATTGCGGCTTTACTTTCAACCTCGTCTGGCACGAGTTTTTGCGGAACAAATACTCGTTAATACGTTAGAATCCGCTCGAGTATTAATACGTTTTTCATCGACCGTTGATAATGTTCCGACCCCGTGTATTTATGATGTGTATTTGGCGTGGAAAAGAAAATAACGGGGCATACAAGCACTGTACTGGAATTGTTCTATTCGAGATGGAAATACGGTGAGTTTGCTCCGAATACCAAATTTAGAGAAGTCTATTCGTCTTTGTTTAGTTACGTGTTTATTTGTTCCTACGGTTATGATAAACCTACATCAAAGAATGTAGTGTATCGACTGATTTGTTCAAAGCACGTTTCGATACGGAGCTTCTTATGAAACTATGAGATTTATAAAGGAGAACGGCTTCGTAAAAATCTGGCATACGAACTTGGTACGAAAAGTTGGTAGAAAAAAATTTATTTCACATTTGAAAATGACATCTTATACATCGTGCAAATACAGAAAATTCGCGTAATATCGAGCTATCGACTAAACCAATACTAATAATTAAGTACAGAAGGCGTAAATCTATTTCGTAAAATTAATAACAGTATATTACATTAATCGTGGTAACGGTGAAAGTATTAATAATATTCACAGAAACCCTCTGATGCACCAAAGTATACAAATACGTTCCGATATTTCACTCAGCACCATTTCATACAATATAAAACATACAATTACTCCTATATAATAATACTAAGTACACGCAAACGTGCTGGTCCTCTTCCCCAAAGGTCTTCGAATCAAAGTTCACGCGAAATACAATTAAAAAATCGCAAAAGGAGAAAGTAAATATATCGATAATCGAATGACATTTTTTACGCTATGAAGGTAAAGCTAAAATACGCGAAACAAGAATAAAACGTTTGCGCGTGCCTCACAGCTTAAACGCACTTATCAATATTCCCGTGTCACGTATCGAGCCTTACGACTTGGATCACGTTTCGAGCTGCAAATCGGGCAAACCCAAGGTGCTTGGGCGAAAACCTAAAATATCCCGTAGGCAAAGTCGGCGACGTTTAGAATACGGGGAAAACGCGGTGGGTGGTTGGGACAACGGAGCATACGGACGGATGGGATAAGGGTGAAAATCAGGGGGCGGGAAAATCTCGTGGCATTCTTGCACGTATATATATATACATCGCGATCGCTCAGCGGAGGCACCTTGCGGGAGTCTCTTGCGCAGCGGCCGCGAGGATCGACGCACGGTGGTAAGAATTCTGATTCCAGCCGATAGGAAATAATGTTTTTCAGTCAGTTTTCCAAAATATATTAATGAACGTACCGGAACAAATCGTTCTAACGATTACATCGAAAATTTCCACTTTTATCCGCTGCTATGCATTGGAGAATAAAGAAATGCTTGGAAATTTCAATATACGGTAACTACTAATTTCGGAATGTTCCTGTTATACGTAGGAAAATAAAAATTAAGTAAATGTGAAATTAATTAATATTTCCTCCTTTCTCTTTGAAATAAGAAGAAAAGTGTAGATAAAATAAAGGAACGATCAAAACCTTTCGTCTTAAAGAGGGAAAGAAAGTAAGGTTATTCTTTGACTATTTGGATACGTCCTAAATCAGTTTAGCATCACGTATAAATAATTCGATCATTTCCACGATACTTATTTTTCAATAACAAATATCACACGAATTAAAAAATAATGATCCTTCTGTTATAATTTCTTCCTTGTGAACATATTGAACACATAATTGTAATGATCAAGCATCGAGAGATAGTAATTACAATAATTTCGTCTACCTTGAATCAACACTTTTACCACTGTGCAGCGGGTCGTTGTCGCCATTAAGCGAAATCCTCGCGAGCCTTTGCCGCGTGCCGTCGTTGTCGTCGTTCGAACGTGAAAACCGCGTCTCGACGACGAGCGTCACGACAAACGAGGGCGCCGTGGACGTGGATTCCTGCTCGGTCGCATCGCCGACTCATTGTTACATTAACCCTCCGTAACCCACGCTTCTTCTTCTCTTCGGGTTTCAACGTTCCAGTCGTACCTCGATCACGACTCTTTTGTACTGTGGTGTTATGATAGGAAAGTGAAGAGCGGATATAGTAGTTGACGACGGATCATTTGGAAATCATGACATAGTTCGTTACGCCTTACGATTGTCCGTAAATTTTCCTAGAGACGACAATCGATTTCTGGCAAAGGCACGAATGATATAGTATTACAGTTGAAAGGTACTATTCATTATTGAGAGTTAACCCTGGCACACCGAATGCCTGTTTATGTTAATTTCCTCGATATAACAATGTCCTTTCGTTTTATGGGTTCATTAATAAATTTCTGTTAAAAGCCAATGAGAGCGAAGTCCTTTTTAAAAACCGTTTTCAAGATGTACAAATGTGACAAAACTTTTACCATGGGTCGAAACGATCTGGTACCGGAACCATGAATCGTTGCTTCGGCATCCAATCTCTCAGGGTTAACAATGACCATCGCATGCCTTAGTGGAGTGCTTAGAAAATGCATTTCTTTCCACGGATCTTCCCCTAAAGTCGGATAACATTGCGAGCAAGCATACGGAAAAATGATGTTTCCAAAATATTCAGTTTTACGATAAAAATGGTTTTCTACACAAGACTAAATGATTAATTGCTTTCTTATTGAGCACGTGTCTGATATGTTTATTATTCCGTATCGTGGTTCGCGTATAATTTTGCGTCGATGACAAATTTCTCTACCTGGCACAAAATAACAACATTGCTTCTTTTAATCGAAGATATTATTACAATTGCTCTGTTCAATATTGCACACAATTTGTAAATATCTAACTGGTATAATACCTCTGGGTAAAAACAATAAGCGCAAGTCGGCTGCTTAACGAACTTCCTATTACCTTTACAAAAATTAATCGAAATTCTACATGTTTAACAAAAAAATGCAATTCTATGTTTCGCGTAAAAAGCAAATCTCGACATCCATATTCTTACGTTACAATTTACGTCAGGGGAAAAAGCGGAAATCCTGCGTGCCGGTAGGTATCGTACACAGCGAGAATAAAAAATTATCTCGCCCAACGCGTGCTTTACAGCAATAAGCACCTACTCGGTTCACAGAAAGCGTTCGGCGTTAAAAGCTTTAAATGGGATACTTAGTTATTTAAAGATACACGTCGGACTTAGCAGCGGCGCGGTAAATAGGGATTTACACTCGTATTTTAAAGATTCAAAGTCTCACTTATCTTGATACCCCTGCATTTTTCCACGCGATACCGACCCTGCAGATTTAACTATGCTTTGTAGTGTACACCAGAAAGCGAAACAAAAAAACAAGCGTTGTGAAAAATGCGCGAACAACGTGCACGTAGTTAATAAACAAGCATTGCCAAGTAACAAAGCCATCGTCGAGGAGCAAGCAGCGCAGTATAAAACCTCTCGCAATGAGTACGATTGAGGAGAACAAAAATCAACTCGTGTCGCGACAAAGTGGTTCTGAGATACGAGCACTTCGAAAGATCATCCCATTCGAGAGCCGCGCTAAACTGCAAACACCCCGCGGACTGCGCAATTTCCCCCCCATTGTTGCTCATAATCCACAGATTCTCTCTGATCTCGGGCGCAAATTGCCAGACTACGGTAAAAGCAAATTTCATTGCCGGCCGTCGAAAGATTTAAAGTTGAGCAGCCGGGAGCGAGGGAAGGGCCCGACCCTTTCGCTTACAAACCATTAGTGTGCCCCGACGGTCGTTACATCTAATCCAAGGCTTTACCCCGATCTCAAGTACAGCGTGGACAAGATAGCCGCGCGAGATTCAACGGAGGAACACATTCCATCGTGCAGAACTGGCACTTCCAGCGAAATGGATAAGCAACTGTATAAGAACTGGCTGGCTTCTCTGCGGATGTATTCTCCGGGCAGTGCCGTAGTCCCTGACATAAAGGCTTAATTGCAACCTGGAGAGTACAGGAATGAAATACGTAGATGGCATGCGGGTTAATTTCTTGTTACGTCGTGTGGAATGATTTAATCGTCACACCGATTTGGAGAGATAATCGAGTGCGGATTATGTCAAATGAGGGAGCTTTCTTTCATCCACCGGTTGATTTGGATTTGCGTCGAGTATTAAGATTATTTACCGTGGGGAGTGTACTTTATAATTGATCAGCGATAATTGATATTTCTCTGTGTAGGCAATATGGAAATATTTAAGGAGCCGAATTGCGAATAGAGAAATTTGTCGACGAACCGGTTACTTTAACGGTTTCTCAATTCGATGTGGACCGTTTCTCAAAATGAATTCCGTATCGTTTTAGATTACGATATAAAGGTATCCTATAAAAGGATTTGAAAGTGACAAATTTGGAAACGACCTTTCCGTCAGCTTGCTTCGCTCTGCACCGACACCCAAGATCACATAACTTAAAATCTAATCCCTAACTAAGGCTAAATCTATCTACAGTATACATAAGGTAAATTAACAGCTAATACATTTAAAATAATGCCTCCGCTATCCAACTATTTCACCGCTCGCTAATTTCTAATCCAGGACATACTGCACACTGTCATACATTCGATCATATATCAAGTATACAACTTCGCTTCCACCGTGATCAACGATGAACAATACCTTGAATCATAAATATATAACCAGTTTCGTTACGATAAAACCCTGATTTCGAAATAAAAAAAGAACGGAGGCAAGCAAAGTCGTACACGTAATATTTCATAAAAGTTCAAACTCAAGAGGCGCGCATAATTAAAGCCAACACTTACTCTATATATATATTAAACCGGAATAACTTTCCATGAGTGCTCGACGATGACAGAAGTGTCGCGGAAGGACCAAGACCGAAGCTGCGAGTGAGGGTGGGCTGGTTGTTGGGCCCAGCACTCGATGCCAATGAACGGCAGTCGTTCTTAAAATGGGGTTAATCGAAAACATCTTGGTGCGCTTGTTACCCAGGGCACGTATCGAGGATGCAGGAAAAACCATTGAGGGCGCGAGAGCGGGGGCGAAGAAGGGCGCCAGATAGCTCGAAACGACCGCACCATGGCCAGTATTCGCAGCTCCAAATCATTTCTCGCCTCTCGGTATTGTCAACCACCGCGCCAAATTGCGAATCGATGTCACATTGGACCCTGAGATATTGCACGGGGGAGAAGCGAGTACCCTCCGCTCGGATGTAACAAGGTATAAGGGTCATTCCATCTACTTGCCCAGACGCGGGATGGCACTCGAATAATAAACAGACTTCCATACGATTCTGGGGATACGCATTAACACCGGGCTGTGCCCATTGGAAATGTGCTCGGGGAGAAAACGATATTGCCCCTCCTTCTGTCATCGCGTCCTGCAAATGGTGCACACCATCGTGGACGTGTGGAATATTTCGAATTACGAGGACAACCGAGCGACTTCCCGATGGATGTTGTGATCTACGATGTGGAATATCCTTAATCAGACTAGCGTCTGCCTAATCGCGCCGCGTTAACGATAATCACAACTCTTTGAAGGTAATCCATCACTCATATCGAATGGAGGAGGAGAAATATAAATACGTATATTATATGATTCGCGCAATGTACTACCCTGTTATCTTATACCACCTATCTTATAATAACTTATTGTACATCGACACTAACCGGCGTCATATTATTTAATACTGACATTGAACGTAATGGAGGTCTGTAAACTCTGAACAAACCTTCGCGTAATGTCTATAATATACAATTATGTACGTATAATTCTGCTAGAATCATGAGGTAATCGGTGCAAGCTCGGATAATATTCAATAAACAATAGAAAGAGAAGTACACTACTAAATCTAAAAGAAACATCTTATCGACGCTTGTCTCGTCGGCATGGCTCCCTTCCACCTCTCGGCAAGGAAGAAAGTTTTGGCACGTTGACTATCAGACGGTTACGTTTCATTTACCATACACGCAATAGACGCTCGCCAACCAAAAGGTTTAGGATCATAAATTATCACAAAGTCGTGCGAAACGAGGTTCGAACGATCGGATTTGCCGATCGACGCAGAATCCATCGGTACCTCTTTCGATTCCTCGATCCGATCGACGATACCTTATCACAGGTCGGTCACTTAATAGGAATCCTTGCAGAACGGTTTGAGCAGGCGCTTGTCGAATATCAATATGCGGCCGATATTGCAGGGTCCCTGCTCGTCCTCCCTGTAGCACCGACCGTCTGCTGGCCAGAAAATCATGTTATCGGTGCACCTCATGGCCTGCTTGAGGTACTCGGCCTGGTCGGGAAAGTAAATGAAATCCGAGCTGAGAATGCCGCATGTACCGATCGTGGGACAAGCGAGGATGCAGCCCAGCAGCAGGATCAGTGCCGACACAAAGCGAATTCCCATTTTCGATTATCCCTCGAGTCGCGGATCCACGGAGCCCTTGCCTGAAAATTATTCATACGTTTACCCTTGGCAAACGAAGGAGAATCCTCCGTGCAAAATTTCACCCGATATCCTTTCTCGTATCTTACGTAGCCACGATTACGGCTGCGAGGATATTTGCGACGAGTGATTTAAACGCTTTGGATTGTGAATTGTGGGATGTGATTTACTGTTTTTGATGTATTTGTACATTTTTTTTTATTTGAAGTCTGGTATCTTTCGTGAGATATTCGAGGAAGGGGAAAGGGTGGTGCTTTGAATTTAAATTAGAATTTTTCTTTAAGGGAGGACTAGTTTTTTTTTTTTTATTCCAATGTAAGGATCGGAATGATTGGTTTTCATTGAAACTAATTCGATACGTTCGTATAGGAAGCTATAGAAAGTTCTATAGTCAGTGCGAGTAAAACAACAACGATTTTCGAAAAAAACTCATATGGTATTTTGAAGAGAAAATGAGAAATCTTATACATTGGCATAAAACTCGCAGATCAAGTGTTGTACATAGTTCATTAAAATGTTTTGTAATTTTGTAGAGGACTCGATACTGCGCGGGCAAGATCAATTTTTTTCATGATGCATAAAATCTCATACCTTTTTCTAACGTGTTAAGTACAATACTTTTATAAAATATTGCAAATAAATAGAATCTTATGTATATAAGATTAAAGAAAAATCTAAGATAGACCGATCGATTTAAACTTTAAATCGGAATGCTTATTTCCAGTAATATTAATTTAATATAAATACGAATATGTCTAATATTTTTATAATGAATCGGAAAAAGTAAAACATCGCACTTCTTAGAAGGGAGGTACAGCTAAAATTATCATCGCAAACGAGACAGATAAAGAATTTGAAAAAATAAGTCCCTCACTTTCATCAAATAAGAAGGAAATTTCGTCGTTTATATCAAACTAAATGTTAAACATCTTTCTGGTTGGTTTAATAATAATCCTAGATGGTAATATTAAATTTCATTTAATACACACTATTATAATAAACTCGTAACAAAATCATTTATTCCTCGTTTAAAGAGAGGTCAAGTTTACTTCACCTAACAACGAGAATTACATAGCGCTATTTATAATTTTATCCGATACACCCAGTACCTTGCGAATAAGTTTCTCCCGAGTACAACAACGTGTCCTTCGATAAAATAGTTAGGAACAACAATTTTCAAGTGCCAAAGATCAATATCCTGGTTGACCCCAAGCGAGCTCTGTAAGAGCCGGGAAAAAGAGCTAACTCATTCTTTACCAGGTCGATGAAAGGCCAAGAACATTTTTCCTCGTGTTAGCCAGCGCGTCTATACATACCACTTCCCTGTTCTATTCTCATCTTATTATATCTGCCTATATTTAGCTCCCTTCCACAGTTATTTTCTCATATATTTATAGTATCCGTACACGGTGTATACACACTTTCCTCGATTCTTCCCTGAGTCACCTCACACGTATCTTCACCTTTCTTCAATCAATATTCCAATACGCATCTCCCACGGTCACTCCAACTTCCTCCTCCCCAATATCATAATTCCAACCTACGTCCGCCTTTCGGATCGTTGTCTTAACGCGCGTTCCAGTTTCCAGGATTATTATATCCGCATGCACACATCCCCCTCGCCCCATTTCCTTATTTATGGTTACCATCAGTACGTACCTCCTGCCAGCCATCATCCTGCGCACTTCTACTTCGCCGATTATTATGCCTATCTGTTTAGTCGTACACCGCATGCATTTGCGGCACACGCCGAGATCCAGACGGCCATTATTCGTTGTAACGTATAATCCTTTCTGCATTGCAGATAGTAACGAGCAAACGCGCCGGCAGCCCTTGGGAGCGCGGAGTAATTCGTGGAGTGATAGCCAAATAATCGCGATGTAGATGTATTCATATACCGCGTACGCCCTTCCCTCGCACATTTTTCTACGATGGATTAAACATTTACGACTGAGAGGTGGCTCGGTGCCAGCCTGGGGAGTCCAATTTTGTATATTTGGTCGCGAATCGTGTCGAAACTTGCTGCGCTACAAGTCCGCGTTTCCTGCCACGTATAATGTTCCGCCGAAATTTCATCAGGGTATGACGCAACGGCATCGTCTGTTTTCCTTGTCAGGTGGGTTACACTGCCCTCCTCGCAGTGGCAACTGCAGTACGTTCAATTTAGGCTCCTTGTATCTTACAGAGCGGGTATAGCGTATACGTACAATTACAGAGTAAAATACAAACCACTGTGGGATAGTGGAAAGATCATCCTTTCGTTGATGCATGATCGCGCATCGAACTTTTATATATCTTATCGCACGCTTTCCTCGTGAAACAGTGAATATTCTTGCTCGAGGACTAAACAAGGTTTCCATAGGAATTACAATACACGCGAGAAGACGCGTATTAGTTTCTCTTAGAAGCTGGAGAGTGTCTTCCGGAATGATCCTTTTCTACCAGAACCTTCTACTATCGCTGATCCGACCATGGTTAGAACGGAAACCGGGGATATTTCGAGCACACAACGGTGGCTCGCGGGAAAAATCGATGGCACAATTATTTTTTTAACAAGGAACGCAGCCCTGGGACCGTTCGAATTTTTTAGGCGGTCGGTCGGTTAAAAATTTCAGTAAGCTACCGCGCACTCTTTGCGCGTGTAATAACATTTTTTTTCGCCGCGCACGCCGGTACCCAAATACACCTACGTACTCCCCAGGGTGGTCCTCTCTTTTCGCGGATCATTATCGCCGACAACCTCCGACAGGATTAGCATATAGAATCATGTAGCGCCGCTTTATCCCCGAAAGCCATTCATCACTTCATATCCCTGACGTCTTAAAATTCAGTACAACCTCTGGGCGGCGCTGACGACGGGCAACGGCAGTACTCTCTCGCCTTTACGACACTTTTATCTCACCGCAATCGCGCTACCTCGGTGTCCTCATGGGGGCGACGCGAAAACGAAGAATCGCGAGGAAGAGAGACGGCGGGAGAGAACAGGGGGGGGTGAAAGAGGGTGGAAGAGGGCAGAGACGAGGAGCAACACGGGGGGAGGCTGGGAGGGAAATACACGTTGGGAAAAAAGGAACGGGCAGAAATAGAGGCAGAAAAGTGGAAACGCCGGCAAGTGGGGAGAAAAACCAAACGCGAGGTATAGGCTTAAAGAGTGGAGGTTCGATGGGTGGAGAGAATCGGCGCAAAGGGCGGGAAGGTGCAAAGGAGAGGGGGGAGGGGGGGGGCTCTCGAGAGGGAAAAAACAGGGAGAAGCAAAGTGACAGGAGGCAAAAGTGAGGGAGAAATGAGGGAGAGGGAGCGGGATAAAGGGAGAGAAAGAGCGAGAGAGGGGAGGAGGAGAAGCACGGGTCGTGGAACGGAAAACAATTCGCGTTTCTCGGGACACCGCGATATCGACGCATTATCGTTCACGGGGTTTTTCCTCCCTCTCTTGGCGTAAGTAAGGGTGGGCGAGGTGAAACCAGGATATACCCGAGGGCGACGGATACGCGGACGTTTCCGCTCGTCTTCGGGGGCGCGGCCAGGGGAGCGTGGAAAAAAGATTGCAAATGAAAGTACCGATCGATCGAAACGGGACGGAGTGTGTGCGCGAAGGCATACAGGGCCCTCCACATCGCGCACCGGGTATAATCGTGCAACAACCGTTATTCTGTAAAATAACTAATTAAATTGTAGAACGCAGGCATTTGCATAAGCTTTGTCCCGTTTAGTTATATAATTCGCGTTACTTCGACCCTGGTTATTTCGTGTAATAATGGTTTCGAGGCTTTGGCGATGGTATATATAGGGAACTGATAAAAGGGAGAAAAATTCGTGGATCTTATATAACGTCATTACGATTTTGTTTCCGTTCGAATTATTTTTCCTACTAATTCACTTATAAAATTCAGAGTTTTAGGTAGACATATTCGTATCGATTATAGAGACATAGTATACGTTTCGAGCGATTCGCTTTATTCGCGGTACTTAATGCCCGTAAGATAGTTTCCAGGAGGAGATTCCGTTCAAACGCATTCGAATCGCGATAAAGGAATATAGCAGAGCACCGTCCCCCGCCAACCACAACCGCGATCTATTATTCAGAGGCACATCCACTACCATCTCCGAGGCAATGTCTCGTAAAAAAAATCGCGGCGGACAGTCCCTTGCAAAAGTAGCGGATGAACGGGTGACCGGCCGAAAATCCACACGCATAATCCCACCGCAAACATTACTGGAGAGCCTCTGTCGGCGCTGGAGCTAACGGTTAGCGCGTGGATGATCCTCCCTTCGAGCGAGCCGGGCGCGTGCATCGACTATCCGACCTTTCGTACGCACAGCCACGCGTGTCGGAAAAAGTGGTCAAAAAAAATCCCCAGGTCATCCGGCGTGCCTTTTCGCACTGTTCGCAAAACAATTCGTTAAAAGGCACGCCACCTAGGCTCCCTCCTTCAATCTCCCATAACTCGAAAAGCCGCTGTACCTGTGATCCGATTAAGCGCGACACTTTTACCTCCGCCGCGACCCGTAAATTCGGCCGAGCGCGACAATCGCGGGATTCGTTTTGCGAGGCACCACCGTGTACGGTGTCCCAATGAAATAACTCACGAGGCACGCGGCACGTGCGTGAAACTCGCTTTTCCGGGGGGATGAACGGTCGAAGTTCCTGGCCGCCGCGGAGAAGTTGCCGCCCTCCGGGGTAAGGTGAGAGAAACTGCGAGAAACTGCGAAAGAGAGAGAAAGAGAGGGAAAGAGAAAGATAGATGGAAAGAGGAGAAGAGAGGGAGAGAAAGGGAGAGGATGAGAGGGAGAATGTAAGGGAGAGAGAGAGAGAGGGAGAAGGTGAGAGAGGAAGAGAGACAGGCGGTAGCCAGGGTGGCGGAAGATTATATCGAGTCCTCGAAAACTGCCGCGCGAAGTGCGGGGATAGCGTGTTTGTTTCCTCGCTATCGCGTTCCGCGAAATTTCCGCATTGCCACGGGGGTGCGGTTCTGCCCCCTCCCCCTCCTCGCGCAAAGTTTCAATTTAATTTTCCGACCGGGACAAAACCGTGCAGAGCAATGGCGCGGGGCGCGCATTCGGCGGGCAGTACGTCGGTTCGAACTCTCCTCCTCGGGCCTCCCCTGGCCGACTCGCTCTCCCCGAGCATCGACGATCGGGATGATACGCGTGCGCCTTTTTGAGAGAAAAAAATCTCCTCGTAAAATCCGACGTTAATAAGGAAGCGATTTTCCCCGTTTATGAGCGCCCGGTTTTATGACTCGGCCCGATCGTTTTTCGCGGAAAAACTCGCCAAAGCCGAACGACGCTCCCGGCGCGACGAGTTCATGAACGGTTTTCGAGCTTTATTTCCCCCGAACTGTCTCTCAGGATTCCGATCGACAATGGGGCAGAAGTCCTGGAGGAAGTTCCCCCGGATACGTTGGAAATTGCCTACGAATCATGGCCACCGTGGCTCTTGATTTTTTTATCTCTCGAGGCGCCGCTATTGATTCGAAGCTTGGCGTTATCGGTGTTTGAAGCGTGTATATACTTTAGCTGCTGGTGTAATTTATGCAGCGTTGCGCGTAAGATGTCGAGAATATTTGCGTTTGGAGTTTCCGTCCAGAATGGATTTCTTATCGCAAGAACTTACGTTGTTTTTAAAAAGTCTACAATTCGAAGATTTCGCTAAATGTTGATTAACTCTGAAAAAGAGGATAATACTTGTTGGCTCGGTGGTTTATAATGCAATGTATTCTATAAAGAGATTCTGAAGGGACTTTTGAAAATTTATAAGTGTACCTTATTTACTTATCCAATCTTTAGTATCGACCGTTATGCATGAATCCCATTAATTTGTATCGAGATAAGCGAAACGTGTCGGTATGGATTTTACTTATTTTAAGATCTCGTACGATTATAAACTCGAATAACGGACTAACGTAAAAACGACGAACTAAAATATCTTCAGCCTCATAAACCCGTGAGTTATTGTGCTGCTACACGATACCCTGGAAAGCACGCAAGGCGCCGTCACGCTTGTTTGCGTTTTTTAAGCGTAGAATAAATAAAAACGTTCCTCCGTACCTAAACGATCAAAAAATTTGGGGACCACTTCGATTTATGGCACGGACATCACCATATAAAATGAGTTGTGTAGCCGACATACGTACGTTGTACGAACTCTGTTCACTGTGTACCAAGATTTTGCGGTGATTTAAAGGATAAATATTCACATTTCCACGAGGGTCTTTCGAAATCTACTTCTATAACTACAGGCGAAACAGACTGTTCTTAAAAGTATCCGATTTATATTCAACCGACTTTGCCAGTATGAAGGATAACGAACCTCACACGAAATATAATATATACCCTTCAAAATCTATTTAGAATGCTAGATCTTACATAAGCCAAGCAACCTGTAAAGTAGTTACGAAAGTTGAATACGCAAACAAATGTATCAGATCGATTCGTCCAATCGATCGTCATAGGATTTTCCAGCAAATTAGTATCGCACTTGGAGCTATAACAGGTCTATGACTAATACCGATTAAACGCTTCTCATTACTGGAAGTGGTGCATATTCAAGCAATATTCGTAACGCACATTCGCCTTGTAAATAACAGATCCAAAGATCGTACTCGAAGTTCGTGGTTAGAACCGTTTGTCAATTAGAAATCCGCGAGTCCTGTGAGCACACTATTATCCTCTAATCGCGTGCAATAGGCGCATCCAATTCGGTAGGATGTGAGCATACACGTGAGCATAAACACACTGTTATCCTCTAATCGCGTGCAATAGGCGCATCCAATTCGTTGCAATGCCAGCGGATATACGTCAAAAGATTTCTCCCCTCGATCGATCGATCCCAATCGCTGTTACGCGCTGAAAATGATGAGCGACACTTTGCGGTATAATTCGAGCGAGCTTAGCTCGCGTTATGGCTTAAATATCAGGAGCAAATTGCCATGGTATCCCGATACTCCTCACTGGCTCGCCGTCACAGAGGAAAACAATTTCTCCTCGCTGGATACGGCCAGGTACGGCGAGTAAAGGAGCCGAAACGTGAAATTACAAATGCTCCGGGAAAGTACGTGCGTCGCTTCGTCATACCGTTATTACGAGCGAACACTCGCTTTCGGGCTTTCGTAGGATATTCATTAATATCGCCACGGGCTATTTGCGTCAAAATAATTCCTATGCACTAGCGCGATAATATTTTCAAGCCGCACGTTGTTGGAACTTCGTCCCAGGGGGATGCGTAAAATGTACCCAAAGCGTTCACCCCCTCCCCCCGTGAAATGTCAATATAGGTACGCGTGATATCCGAGCGGCTTGATATGCGGTTAGGTTAACGCAATAACTGCATGCCGGCCAATAAATATTACTCGAGTAATAAGCAACGTTCGTATAATTGGATTTGCCGTATACTTTGGAGGAAAATTCAATAATCATATCCCCTTATATATAAAATATTATTTCGAAAGCGCAACATAATGAAATTCGACGTTTATTGCGGCCGATACGCGGATAGATTGAGAGCGCAATTCTGCTTCTGATTCCAAAATTCGATTCGATGCCGATTCAAAAATCGTCGACGGAAGAAGGCGAACGTTGTTTGTTCATCTTAAACCGATGAACAGAATGAGGCATACGAATCCAGTTAAAGTAGCTCAAACTCCGACTGATCATAAGAGGGTATTCTTTCAATCCTAAACCTCTAATATGTAGAAAACGATGGGTATCCCTTTTATAGTCTAATACGTGATTATCTCAATGCAGTAACTGTACGCTTTGTACGTGAAGACGTTGAAATAATAGGCCAGGCAGTTCAACCGGTCGAAAAAGTTTCGGCGAAAATGAGGTACATTATCTTCTCTTTAAACCCTAAGTTCGCAGCGTGAGGTACACAGCACCGGTATATCTGGCTCCTTGAGGTGAGCCTCCGGTAGTTATACCGTAGGAAAAGTTTTCAGCTCTGCTCAGGCGATACAATGACCAAGGCTTTAAGAAGATAGAACACGCCGCGTTATCGTCATTCCTCTCCACTTTCGATTTATGGGGGGCAGATAACGATTAATCGTTACCTCGTGGAGGGTAAGGAAATTCGCAGGGCAGGAAAGCCGAAAGATCTTAAAAAATGATTCCTAAAGGAGGTTCTTGAAAAATGTGATTCTTAATGTGAAAATGGAATGGCTCTTAAAAATTTGACGAACTGAAATTTGATGATAAATTTGATTATTGTAAAAGTACAAGTGTATAACTTTAACGGTGCATCGCTTTGAGAACTTGCCTTGCACCCTTATATTTATTTTATTAAAAAAAAAAAAGTGGGATCGATTCTATACACTGAACTTTTTAATTACCGAATCAAATACTTTGTAACGAGCACGAATTTGTTCAACACGAATGTTCCGCCAAATGAATGTTTGAAGTAATCGACAAGCGAGCACATTTATATAAACATAGATTAATTGTACAAAAAAAATACACGTTCTACCACTGAGGAAAGTAATGTAAAAGTAAAACAATGTTGTAACTAGCCAATTATTACCGTTGTGGACACGAGGCGAAGAGAAGAGACGTAGAAAAGGAAACTCCCAATGCGTTTGACACAGTTTCATCGTGATTAATGTTATACTATGTTCGTATTTCAAAATTCGGTACCAACACGTTTCCCTTTTAGTCGAATCATTTTTCGATACCGCCGAAGCACGCGTTATGTTGCCCACAATAAAGTTTATTGATATGAAATTTAAACAGCGCCTATAAATCGTTATCCTGTAACTACGTATCCTTTGATGGGGCCGTAATCACCGTACATTAACTCATAACGGCGCTACGTGCGATATTTCGATTTTTCAAAAACGCGCCCATCCCAACTTGCAATCGGGCAAAATAAAATCCGCGTATGGCTTCCTCGCCTCCCACGTCGGCCGCCCTGCCCGTCCATTTTTTAAATTCCCACACGAGGAAACACAAGCCAAGGCGATTATGCGTGCTCTCCGACCATTCGACCGGTCGCCGTTGAGAATGATTAATTTTTACCTGTCCCTTTGTCAGCCTGTATTCCTGGAAACGTGCTGGTGTCGCGATAATTTCACCTCTGGCGCTTCACGGATGAAAAATTCATATATTAATTGTGCCCTGGAACAAAGGAAATACGCGCATTCATCACTATACGCTAAACCTTCATCTCGCGTTTCTGGCCATTTGCGAATACACTATATTCGCGTTATACGAGCGACGTGCCTCCGTCGAAGCCCAATAGAGCCATCAACCAACGCCGTTCGAAAATAAAATTCCAAATTTTGACCCTTTTGTTCCGAGTGCCGAATGTTCGAAATTAAAGTCGTTGACGGTTTGGTTGATCCGTTCGAATTTTACGCGCGTATGTGTGCCCTGACTTTCGATGAGGAATGTAGGTGACGATCTAGGAAATTATGGTGGAATATTTAATATCATTGTTAAGCATTGCCCGGAGCTTATTGTTAATATTATGCCAGAGGCTAGGTCGGATTAAATAATCCATTATAGAAGAGACGTATCTGAAAGCGAGAGAGAAGAGAATTTTCATCGGTGCTAAATACTCTTTTCCAAATTATATCTGCCAATAATGCGGTGTTAGGTGCAGATAAAGGACTAATGGACAATGCCAATATTGTTAGAGTTACATAGAAATGGCTTCAAGCGACGAAACATTGAATACTCGTTATATTATATGATCCAATAATAAATGCAGGTGCATGCAATTTGGTCCATGGCTTAGAGTAAGGTTGCTACTATTAATATTTCATTAATAACTAAACTATTAATGTCAATCTATACGCGTATCCCACAATTCGACGTGTTGTTTGCCGCAATACGGCAGCTACATGCGCTTTATTTTTTTTTGTTGACATTTTTTAATGGATATTATAACAACTCGTCATGCTGGTATTATTCAATTAACGATGTTTTTGCAAACGTCCCCTTTTTACAGGTAACATCCGGTTGCACAATACTTTTTTTCAACTCATGCAGTACAACATGCATTTTAAGACAAAAAATGTGCAGGTAGAGAAAAAACTGGTGCGAATTACTATGCAAAGTAATATGCGTAGATATTACCAGGTATTCGATGTACCAGATATTCAATCGTATTAAATCTTTCTCGCGAAAATAACAGGCTATATATAATAGTTTTGCGCGTTTGCCGACAAACGTTTCGAGAATGCATATAAGTATAATTTTAGGAAAATAATTCTTTCTCATGACTTCTTCACGGGTTACTGCATATTTAAGAGTTTATAAATATACCCGTCATTCTTAGATCCATAAATATGTCACAGTTAACCCACGCTGCGCTTCCATACGACTCATTGGGAAACTCTACCCTCGAAATAGGATTATGTGCTCGATTCATCGATAATTCCTGTAGTACCACCGGAGGACAGCGCGAAATTTCAGTGGTTAACAACGCGTTAAACACTCCCGATGTTGTCGAACGTTAGAGCAGTTGTATCGCAATAACAAACGTTCCATCAACAAACGAGACACCGTCGACCAACATGCACCAAGTACTTGTGCAGAATATTTCCATCCAAAGGACAACTTCGTCACGATCGTCCATCCTGGAATAAGCAATGTTTTGTTCCTCGTACTCCACGTGGCCGAGATTTCGCGCATTACCGTGGAATCTCGGCGGCACGCATTCGTGTGCAAAACCGCTCACGTTTCATTCCACGTGCACAAAGGAAGATGCTAAAGCGGCCGACGAGGATCCAAAACATTTTGCATAATTTAGATTAAACTTACGCCCACCCTCCGCGCTTTCACGGCCAACGAAATTAACGATTACTTTGCACTTGCTCTTCCTATCTCCCTGTCTTTCCACGTCTCTCTTGTTTCTCTACATCCTGTTTTGTCATCCTTTGTCCTTACATTTCAAAGATTTAAATCGTCACTCGTGTTTGAAGTCGTCAAAGGATCGTTATATTTTCTCTTGTAACTTATCTTGATTCAAGAAGTTCGATAAATTTGAGTAAATAATTAACCAGTTAAGGATCGTTTTTACTAATAGAGTAAATGATAAGAATTGAAACAGTTAATCAAGAGTCTCTACGTTTTCCCATTGAAATCAACCTCGACGTAATAAAATAAATTGTAAACCTCTTCCTCTAAGCTCTAATCATCATTATACAGAAACATTATACTGAAAGATCGTCTATCAAAAATAAGCACCAAAGTATCCACGACCTCGTATCGCACCTTTCTATTCTCTAATCCTTCCTAATCCTCTCTTCTTTCCCTTTTTAACAACAATCACACGACGACCCACATTCTCCAAGCCTAAAGAAACCCCGCAAGCCAGAAATGACACCGAATTAAATAAACAAAACGAAAGCAACTTCACGCTTTCATTCATCGAGCCCTGCTCAAAAAGCGGATCGCTCATCTTTACCACCAAAGTACCCACCGTTATTCCAGAACTCCTGCGCTCTCTTCCCACGGCTCGATCCTCGACCACTCTTGCTTGAACATAAAAAAAGAAACTTCCTATTCTCCCGCGACTTCCGTAGAACCGGCTTTTGCGCAGTAGCCTCGCGAATTCGACGGGTCAACGAGGAGACGCGCGCGAATCGTCGATCGTTCGCCGACTGGTTATCGAGAGTTAATCCGCGAGAGACTCAGCGGGAAGATCCGCGTGAAACGGGAGGTGGAAGAGACCCACGAAACCAGGAGGTGGAAGAGAGCAGCGCGAAGGAGGAGGAGGAGGAGAAGGAGAATCCTCTCTGCTCCAGACGTGTCATCGGCTTCGTCCGTCCAAGGACTCCTGGTAAGAAGGAGAGGGAGAGAAACACGGAGAGAGAAAAAAAGAGAGAGAGAGAGAGAGAGATTAATCCGAAGCGGGCGATGATCGTCTCTCCCAAGAATGGTCGCGATCGTGAGGGGACTACGCTCACCGTTCGAGGTATCCTCGGACTGCCTCTTGGGACTCCCCAGGGAAATAAAAGAATATATTACGCTTTTCGACGTTCGGCCACGAGAATGGCTCAATTATGCGGGGAACCAAATTTGGCCATCGCGAGGATAAGCCCAGGGGCGGATTTACAATGTCGCAAATGTCGCAACTAAGAGGGAGCCTCGCGACCCGGGGCACCTCGAGAGGGAGGCGGGGCGGATCGTAGTATTGGGCTCGATTCGGCTCTCTTGGCGATATATTAAATCGCGTATTAGTTCCTACGAGCTCTGAGCTGTAAGGGTTACTTTGGTTGAGTTACTTTGGTCACTAAGCTCCTTTGGTTGAGGGTCACTCGTCATTGATACTACTAGGTCTGGTTAAGACGTGTTGGTGGTATTAAATAATGATACTACTGGGTTTGGTTCAGCCGAGTTGGAGGTATTTAATAATGATACTACTGGGTTTGGTTCAGCCGTGTTGGAGGTATTTAATAATGTATCAGTATTAACGAGCTGCAACTCCTTGTTAATGTTCATGTATAATTGATATTATAAAACGATGTGGAAGCTACTGAATACGGTGTTTGCTGATAACGTGTGTGTGCAGTTTGAGTAATTATTACAGAAATCATTATTCACGTAGGTTTTGTATTTCGGATTGATCAATACAAATGTGAAGGCTCGTCGGATGGTGGAACTGTTGAAATTTTGGGCCTTTGTTGCGCAGACATTGATGATGAAGTCGATCGATGGAATGACAAACGTCGCCGAGCATATCGATGTGTATCATCTGGTTTGACATTGTTTTCTACGCTCTCTTTGTACAACAGCTATGCTCTCTATTTTCCGGTAAGAAATAAGGATAAATTTCTTTTCCTCAAAGCCTGATTTCCTCTTGATTTAGTCATTATTCCGATCGATCGCGCGTCAAATGAATAAAGAGCGTTTGGTTGTTATTAACCGTTGAAGCGTGTACACGTTTCTTTGCCACCCTGTATATGTGAAACTAAGAAACAAGGATGGTAATAGCGATTAGCGAAGGAAGTACAGTAGCGCCTTATTAGAATTTACGATGGGGGTACTGAGAGCAATTACGAGGATTTAATGACTCGTTTAACTAATTTAATTGATATCCCTCTCTCTAAAACTCTTATTAGAGAATGAAAGACAAGGGTGTTCAAAAAGTATATTGCAAGGGGTCCTCCAATGTGTAAATCCGCCACTGAATACGCCCCGCAATTTATGCTAGCTCGAGTCTGCACTGGGCTGCGATTGGAGAAAATGAGGGCTCATGATAATTTAGCTATCACGACAAATTTTTCTCCTAATCAATATCAACAAGACACGACGATTCTTTTTCGCCTGATTTTTAGGATCGACGGTGTAGCGACAGCGGATCAATTTTCCATGAATAACAAAAGACGGAAGGGCAGAAAATTTTAGAAAATATATCGGCATATTTATTCTATTAATGAAATACGGATGCAATATTTTGTTTTTCATATATTTTTGAATAACGATAAAAAAAGTAGAAGGTTATTTGTTTGTTTACAACATAAATCAAAACACGTATTTTGTAATGCACCACAATACGATGTTTTTTTATTCACCGAGCAGTGTAGAAACGGCACGGATAGCATTGATATTACAGCAGCGATTTGCACCTATTGTTGGTAAATACGTGCCATTTTCGTATCAAACTTTACACCTAGAAAATAAATTGTTGAAGGTAAAATCATGAGAAATTACAAACAAAATAAAAATAAAATCAACGGTCGATAAAAGTTCACAACGACCTATGAGTGGATTTGTCGAGCAATTAAAGGCACCGATGCCGATAAAAATATAACACCCGTTAAAATACCACTTAGCCAATCAAGTACTTTCATTAAACGGCGATGAAACATAAAATTCATACAGGTTGTCGATACTCGCCACTTAACGAATCCCCTTGTCCGACTCTTCAATTTCATACAAATTATTGACCATAGACAGCGAATACGTTACGTTCAATGTCCACGTTGAATGCAATTTCTTTTTCCTCCTCGCAACGCGTACACGCATCAATCCGGTCATCGTAATTCGTTATAAAATCCAGAAACGTGCTTTATGTATCGCAATGCGATGTACGCAGTTTTACGTGACCAACGGCAGCTCTCGGTTGCTCATTCAACGTACTGGAGAAAACCGCAAGATTACGGATGCATTCCGCCGAAGAAAGGTCCGCGGTGCATACAGTTGCGGAACTTTGGTTCTAGGATGCAGATAGAACTTATATTAGGCATCGTGCGCGCAACCTCCGGTTGATTACGCTCCTCTCGTCGCAACAACCTTGACCACGAACGCGAGTACTGGCGGACGAATTAATACTTGGTTACAATGGCAACGATGAAGATCCCGCAGTGAGGTATTCCAGGAACTATGCCTCATGATTCGGAAAGCGTATCTTTTCTCCTAGCTGGAAAACCAGGAATTGTGAAACCAGAATTGCAGCAATGACCGGTGGTGCCTCGACACACCGGTCGATCCTGAGAAAGTGAGTAATTCTCGCTTAGGTGATGAAGAACAGTACTAATGACCGTCTGGAACAAGTCATCGATTCGAGGCATGCTTGACTCATGGATAGAACGATAATAATCGTGCATCAGGAATGTTTGTATCGAAAAGTATTATATGTTTTTTTATCCTGATTAATATCAGCGCCAATCCGTCTATGGGTTGTATATCGAGGTCCCTTGTCTTCCGCCTCATCGATGCTCGTCACGAAGTTATTGAGTTCTTGTGTATGCATAGGAAACACAATATATGCATGGAGAAACAAATTTAAGAAACTCACGTTGCCTTTTACCGTGTATAATAATATTCCAAGACGTTATTCACTTTTTTATGTTACAAATGATTTAAGTATATACACTTGCGTAGACCGAATGTAATAAAGAACATAAAATGCCATCGAGCAGATGCTGTGACACGTGATTTTTTTAAATTTATCTAGTAAATATGCAGAAAATGTCCCGTAAATGCTAAGTATGCCGGACATCGAGATTTTGTGAACGCTGAGTACAGGTTTCGCCTTATAAAGTAATTTATCATTTCTATGTTATTCTTTTGGAGAAACAGGATTTTAGGATGACTAGACTTTTAAAAAGGTCGGACATTTATCATTGATCAGAACGTGAAAATCTCCACAGCGCACAATTCGATAAAATAATACCGTTTAAGGTTATATTCCACCATGCGTGTTGCCATAGCGCATAAAGTTTAAGAAATAGTTTTCCATTTTCAAAGTAAAAAGGCGTAATTGCCAGTATCAGTTTTCCTCCAAATGCACTGGCGTACACGACAAAGAAGGAAAAAAGTAACAAATTCCGGGTAGACTGGACGAAATGATGGACAAACAATTAACTTCTTTCGAAATAACAAAATACAAGGATCGGTTTATCTCGAGCCGTGCGCGCGTACAATGCGAGCGAGCAGTAGTCAAATTTGCATATATATTATATTATAAGAAATACGGGACAAAAGAAACGCCTTATCCGTTTATGAAATGAAAAAGTATAATTGCTAGGATCTCTTTTTCGAGGAGACAGTTACGTGGGCGTCAAGGAGGAAAGTAATCGAAATTACGATGCACACTAAAAAAAAATGCGTCACGAGTATTTCACTAGTTTCGAGGTAATAGGATGCAATCGTTAATTTTACCTTTTCCAGAATCTCGTATTTACGCGATAAGGATAAAATGCAGATTTAATTTCATTTATTTACGGGAATTCGCTTCGTGGATACAATCGTCAAAGTAAAGCAATACACCATAGCTAAGGTACAATGGTTGAGTCGTAGGCAAAACCCAGCTGCACAATACTTTACGTTACATTGTTGAAATACTTTTACAGGTCAAATTACATGGTAATCGCACAGTAATTGATCAGTAAAGGGATACTACGTTAGCACAGAATATACTCGTTTTCAAAGTAGTTTCATAAAATAGAGAAAAACTCTATTTAGTTGCCATGGCAGTTAATAGTGCTGCAAATCTTGGCAATTTATGAAAAAAAAAAAAAAAAAAAAAATTTATGAATTCTGGCAATGGAATCAGATTGCTGAAACCTACGTTAAGCCAAGTCTCGGATAGGACAATGACATCATACTTCGTTAGAAATGTTGAAATGGCACAGGACAGGTACGAATACAAGTAACATTTGATGGTACATCGAGATTAAATCTCTTGGTTTCTTGAGCAACTACTGCGTGGAAGATTGACAATTTTAGGAACGCCATTAATGTATTTAATAGTACTTTTAGGACCACCATTGGAATTAAGATCGCCGAGTTGAGATCGAAGTCGCGAGAGGTAAGCAAGCTCCATGGGTGTTTTGTCGTCGGTGATTTTGTACGGTCCAGTGTACCTCCCTTTGTTCTTCAGAATAGATCTAGCCTCATCCGCTGATCCGAAAATGACCCTGAGAAGCCTCGGTGATTGGTTGGTCCTCTTGCCCAGCCTCATGGTGCGGACAGTATAGTCTTCTGGCAGAATTTGGCGAATTACGTTCAAGGCAGTCAGCTGGTCGTGCTTTCTGATAGCCTCAGCTGTCGTTTCAGTGGATTCTGGTGCTCCATGAATTATAATGTGCTTTGCTCGTTTATTTCTTTGACCGAGTTCGGCGATACACTCGTTCACATCTAGCAGTTGAACATCTCCCTGGACCGGCTGGTGAGATTGGCGAGATTCTAATTCACGAACTCGCTCATTTAATCCGTTCACGATATTACGTAATCTGGTAATATCCCTATCAATTTCGGAGATTTCTCTCTCAATTTCTCTAGGAAGGTCATTCGTCGAACCGTGGAATTCTATCGGATTTAGATGTCTGGCATCATCAGACATAGGGCGGAAAATTGCGGCGTTAGGAGTGACAATCTCCCCTAAAATCTGGGAATTATCAAAGCGCCTTAGACCGATCGATCCTGTGCGAGGAGTCATCTCCCTATTCTCACTTGTTGTTCGTCGTATGACCATGTTTTTGTATACTTTCGATTTAGTGTTTGAAAAAGGCATACCGAGTCGTTTACTGGTAGGTCCAGGTGGTGTTAAGAGGACACCAACCGCTAACACTTTAATAGATCGAAAGTCAGGAGTTAATAAAAATGGACACGAGTATATATCACGCGCTATTTAACACGAATGACGATAGAAAATTTATAATGATCACTTGTAAAAGTAGTATTTACCTGTCTGCGCGTATGCAACGGTTATATAGCTGGAAGTAGAGTACAAATAAACGATGTGTACTGCTCGACAGGCTGAGACTCAATGATTAGATAGATAGATTAGAAAAACCGTAAAATACCGATATCAGTTTTCCTTAGAATGAATACTCGTGTTGAAGATAAAGATCGAAATTAAACTGATCGCACTGTATAACATATATGCCATATCGTATGTCGTTAACGGTAAGGATAGTTCCTATTACTTTTGCGCCAATAATACCTAATTACCAATACCAATATCGCGTGCGGCATTTACATTATGGCAACGCAGCAGCCGATATTATTATAAATTGTGGGAAATGGGAAACTAAAATCCAATTTTTTTAAATCCCTTTAATGCTCAAAGCAAACGCTTAATGCAACGAACGGTTGTACCACCGTCCTGGAAAATCCGATTCGGTAAATACCAGGGGAAAAAATTAACTACACAGAGGTATCCGCGATTCATCGATCGACTGTCCGTGGCAAATGGAAAATTACCCTTCCGCTTATACGTTTTCGTGGTTAAGCGACCTCGTCAGTTAAATAGAAATCTAGAACGTCCGTGACAGTGACGTGGATCAAAGAATTAAACGGTGAAGGACGATTTTTCCGCATTTTAATACGCACCGTATTGTTCCGTTTAATCCCACCCTGCGGACACGCCGATACTTCCCAGGCAGGGAGCGATTTTTTCCGCCGAGAAGCGCATCCAACGTGGAGATTCCAGGGTTCTCGATAAGCTCGACTGTTTTCACGAGTCAACGGACCCATTTCGCGGGAGCTTTCGCATTCATAACAAAGCGATACGCGAATTTATCTGCCCAGCATCCCGATTTAAGCGACAACTCCGCTAATTTAAAGGCTCCGTTGATCCCGTGAGTGCTTCGCCCCTGCATTTATCATCCCATAATCAATGCTGGATGCACGGTGTATACATCAATGTTAATCACCATGAGATATTGCTCGTATGCATTTAATCACTTCAAATTCCATTGCTGACTCCGAAGCTCGAAACGTACTGTTAATACCATTGCCATTATAGGACGCGCAAACATTTCCTGTAAATCCGGTGTCCGCTAAATGAACGATCGTTGCTTACTTTAAACTGCGCAAATTCCGAACGCGGAGGGAATGCCGCGACTTCGCTAAAAAAGAAAAAAGAAAAATCACGAGGCAGGAATGTTAACCACGGTATTAGTCAGACCCGCTTCATCGATAAATCAAGACGCATCGTGACGTGGACGCTACGCGTTAGATAGCAAATCGATCGGTACGATTATGAAGAGAATGAAGAGATTTCTTTGACGAGATTACAATGTTTCTTGCGTCGATCGATCATTTTGAGAATATTACCTGATTACGGCGTAATCTTTCATGATCATCGATGAAAATTGCAACAATGAGTTGCATAATGAACCTAGTATTTCGCACGCTACTATGCGCGTACTATGCTTCGCCTCCACTTCGCAGGATGCATTTTTTTTTAAACACGTAGGAGTGGAGAAACGTAAGTTAATGGATACAATTTTCTGCCAAGAGAGGCAAAATTACACAAAGAGAAGAGAGTAGCTTCGTTCGCGTGGAAGAAGAAATAGAAGCGCACTCGAAAGTGTAACTCGCTGTGAACATTTTTCTTTGTACGTAGACGCAGAATCATAGTGAGAGAAGAGATCATTTTTGAGCACTTCCGGTAGACGTACGTTCATCGAAAGAGGAAAATACTTTCGAAGGCGGTAGAAGCAGACGTGTATACCGTCGGTCGTTCGTATCCGAGAAATATAATCATCCTCGATAGAAATAGCGCACGTGTGTGTCGCGTAAATAAAATATCATCTCGAGGATGCACGCCTACGAGAAATATGTGGGCGATGCATAGTACGCGCTAGATCATCTTTCATCCGACTTTATTCTCCTGGGAGATAGAATTATTTATTCTTGGCATCCCAGTTTTCTCGCGGCCCTTTTAATTCCATACTTCGCTCTGTAATAAGTACGAATTGTACTCTGGACGCCAGCTAAAGGTCCCTGTTAATATACGCCCGTGTCCAAAAGTTAACCGAAAACAGAGGTTTGAAAGAGCTGAAGGAGGAAGAGAATTATTCATCAACGTCGTATGACCAACTTGAATTAGTCTCTATCTACAGACAAATGTTATCGAGAGAAATTGAATAGGAGCACTTTGCAAAGCTGAATAAAGATCCGGAGGAACTCGTTTCTTCTTATGTTTTTGTATCGAACAGAAACGTGGTCTTTTTATAATATAAACATCGACTACGCGATAACGTGGCACAAAAGCGGACTTTGTGACACGACTATAATGGTTAGTATTACTCAATATGTATTTTACGACAGTCAACACTGATCGTACATTTTTGAACATGTGCATAAATGTTGCCGGGTACACGACAAAACGTTCACTAACGATACGCTTTAACAATCACAAAATCAGAATTTACCTGCGCTCGCGAGGAAACGTTTTAAATCCACTGTCGTTAAATGAACGGGATTAAACCACTCGAAGAACTGAATAACAACGCGAACGTCGTTATCTATAATGGTTGCATCAAACTGCTCTACAATCCCAGTCTTTTGAATAACACGCAAAAACAAACGACGTAATCGAAACGTTGCAGTAAATTACGTAAAAATACATATATATTTTTCAAAGATAAATATTTTACAAAACACTTATAAGACAGCGGTTACGGCAATAAGCAATGTTCGTCTCACTCGTACAGGTTCGTTCGTAAAATCAAAATCTCTCGCGTGAACCAAAAGAAAGCGAACGATCCAAGCTCAGGATTTCCACGAGTGTTTGTTGCAGAAGGAGAATTATTATTCTGCCCGGGTCCTTAACTATAAAACGCCTTCTTAAGCAGATTAAAGGACAGACCGCGTGGAGTCGGCGCTTATACTTATAAGACGTTTCATGGAATACGACCCTCGGAAACCGGAGTGGCGTCCCTTTTTTTCATCCTTCTCCTCCCGCGAATATCATTTGTCTTAATAATCCTCCGGCTTAAGGCTGCAATTAATCACCCATTGAAGTCATGAATAATTTATTCGAGAAGAAGGAGATCGCCGCGCCGAAAATATTCCGGCGCGGCCGATCTTAATTCATACCATCCAGTCGCGCCATTTAATTCGGCCACTCTCATCGGCAGCCGAGCATTCTCCGTGGCCACGTTTCACTTCGTTTGACTTCCCCCTGATAATGGCCCGATTTACGGCCCGCGATACCGCGTACGACAGGTTGGACAAAATTTCGCACCGACAGAAGTTACGTATTCGCTGTAAATAACGAAAGGAGCAAAAGACACTTTGCGAAACGGAAAAGTATAATAGAGGATAAACGATGTATCGCGGGTGTAGTATTATAAGTGTCGATGCGTGAAGATTTTACACGGTTTCTGCTTTCAACGAGCACTTTGCTCGCATTGCTCCACATGATTTTCCGATATACACGCTGTTCAGAAATACGGAAAAGAATAGTAACTGGTTAAACGCAGGATTATATTAGGTGTACAACCAGTTTCTCACGATAAAGCCTCGAATTTCGGGAAGAAAACCGGTTGAAGCAAAATTGTACACCTAATAAGTTTGGCCAAAAGTCAAGCTGGGTTATAGAAGTTTACCAGCGGAAAATGAGGGGAGCCGTCGGGAAGCAAGTGTCACCGGTTTCTTCCTTTGCACATTTCTCGACCCGATTACGTAGGTGCCGGCGGACGCTCCATCAGGATCACGCTTACTTAAGTGATTTAAGAAGGCGTTATCCCAGCCGTCGTCCTGCCGGCTGGCCTTAAACCAGCGCGACGCCGCGCGTTATATCCGCCCTAGCCCTTCGAAAACACGAGGGCCCATTTAGCCCGGCATTTTTCACTTACCTTATCCTTCGCAAAACCGAGATTTAGGGAACAGCTGGACGAGGACGTACGGCACGGATTCTTAACCCGGGGTTCACGGAACGCTTAGCGCGCGATAGCTCCTAGAAAGATAATGTGTACGTATATGCTGATATCAACACAGATATAGGATGAGAAACGTGATCTATAATAATTTTTTTAGAAGTTTTACTTCTTCGCCTTATCGCGCATCAAACCACAGTTGAGGGTTTTCATTGAAGATCAACAGTGACGGTTTTCATATTGACTTATGTTTTGCGAGTCAAATTTGTAATTCTTATGTACGTGCATTTATAATTGTTTACGATTTGTTTCAATAAGAATCATCTCTTTGAACGTTGGTTTATGTTGATATCTTTAAGAATATTATTCCGAGAAGGAGGTTCGCGGTTTTTTCTTAACCGACGATGAGTTTCATGATGCAAGAATGGTTTAGAGCTGACTCAATCTTCATCGACTCATGATCGCAAGAGGAAACTTCCTCCCAGGAACTCGAGGAGCGAACATTAGAACTTCACGAAAATTCGAAAGAATTCAAAGCTATTGAGTGTACAACATTGCTTCCGCCGAAATTCTCCGAAATATTTTCCTCCAAAATTCGAGGCTTTATCGCAAAAAACTGCTTATACGCTTATGATTCAAGGTATCGCCCATCGTTGGTCACGGCGGAAGCAAAGTAGTACATCCAATATCCACCACCACATCGTGCGAATGGCGAACGCAAGTTTTCCCAGAATTTGCAAGCAGCGGCCAAGCCCGACGTGCGAAACTCCCAACCGGCCAGTTTTTCAAAACCGACGACGGTCGTCGGGCAGATGCCTCCGTGCTTCTTTCAGCATGCGCGTACGCGACAATGGAACGAAAACGAAGCCGCTTATGGACAAAGCACGGTGCTGGTGTACTCGGACTCTATGTCACGACACTTTTCATTATGACGCGTTCACGCGGCTACTTTACCCGGCTGTTTTACCTCGCGAGGCGCAAATATTGTTGCGAACGGCTAATGAACGAGGGGTTTTTGGTCGTTGGACGATGGGGAGGATGTGCGAAGAAGGCGCGGAGGGGCGTAAATTAGCCGCAAACGCGAAACGCGTATTTGTGCAACGGTTTTAGGCGAGATAGAGGGAAAGGCAGGTTGCAGTTTTAAATCGCGCCACTGAGGTATAGAGATGTTGCGGAATTTCCTTCCGGATAGGCGGGCGCGAGATAACGTGGCGGGGCATAAAATCGTGACATTTCATCGCGCCAGCCTGCTTGCCGTACGTATCCAGCATCGGGCCATTACTTTGAAGGTGACGACGGGGGCCATTAGCATAATTAAAACGGCATCGCGTGAAATGAAACGGAAAGCATAATACCTATAGCTAGTTTACGGCACTATTATTAATGCTAATACCATTAATCCATCCGTGTCGCGTGTCACGGGAATCGCGAGATGCGCGTATTCCGCCCGAAACGCGAGCCAAGCCGAGCACGCTCAGGCAACCATCTAACCCGACCTGAAATTAATTTCTGCGTTGCATTCGAATGCGTCCTAACCCGTAACGCCGATGATTAATTCCAACGTGTTTGCGCGAGATTGTAATTAGCGCAATGATAATAAGGGAAATGCGAGGAAGAATGGGGGGCAATAAGTGGTAAGTGCGTGTAAAAGCGTAGCCGGCAATGTCGAGGAAGAAAAGACAGGGCGGACATTAACGAGGCGCGTTCTGGTTTTAATGTTCGATAACGATCTCTTAATTACATTCCATTGAATTTGCAGCCTGCATTGGACTTTAGCTCCATCGTCTCGGCATCAAGGTGTTCGCAATTTCGTCTTTGCTGGTTTACTCGGGAACTTGACCGCCTGTTCCTTCGTGTTTCAACTGGATAACCGTGAAGTAACGTCGGGTACTACATCGTCGTCGTTAACAAAATACTATCTACTAACGCCGCTGCTTGCTTACCTGGCCTCGTATGTACTAAGTTTAGGTTTTCACACTCTCGCCATAATCTACCGCCGCGATAAGATTTCTTCCCGAGTGCATCGTACGTTCAGCTATCAAATATTTTTCTCGCGATTATGCTTGGAAGCTGAATTTATCACATTGTGGCGTTTCTTTGGAACGTGCTTTATGATTGAGCCCGTTTCTTAAGGTATGAGCGTAGCGTGTGTTTTCTTACTTATTTACTGGACCAGGTCACGATACGTCTCGTTTTTGAGCTCTGTTGCGATGTATGCTCGCAACTTGGTAATATCAAGCTACTTTAACCTCATCGATATATTAGCGAGCAAAGAGGACTTTATGTATAGCCTGTAATTGCATCGAGTAATACTACCGTATTATAGTTTAGAATTGATTCGCTAATCGGATCGTATATCGAATGAAATCAATATTTATGCGCGATTTGGTTCAACGTCTGAAGCCACATTGATCTCCTTGCTTGTGCGATTAATAATTTCACTATCACCATGGATAATACGTTTCAATATTGTAAACCTTATTCGTTATATTAGTGCAATATTTCTTTTACAAACTTGGGATAAAATCGTTATGGGGAGAAAGCTTGGCTCAAAGCTGATACTATTATGACCAGTATACATATAATTGAAAAGATGTGAAATAGAAAATGATTATCCCATAGTTTAATCGATACAGCTAATTTATATAATGTACATTTATCTCTGACATTATCTATGCGAATAACGTTATAACCTCTATAAGCTCAAGTCAATCACCTATTATCAGCACGTATTGGGTTAGCTTCATCGCTAAGCGTGCCACGTCTGTAGTCCTGTATCACTTTGTACTACTAACTATAGTACCTCTACAGCTGAATTACCACGTTTCACCAATCGTGATAGAGCTATCATTCTAAGTACAACTCCGAACAGTATCTGTATCAACATCGCCACATCAACATCTCTGAACGATTAAATATCACCACTAAACCTACCAAAGCGGTCGAAGTCCGCCGTTTTTGAGAAAAATCCCTGTACTCCACAAAAGGGCATTTTTCGAGATTTTCCATGATTCTACCACAGAGTGTGAATCGTTCTATCGACTTATCGACATCTCTTAATACCCCTTTTCTTTAATAATATACGTAGTATACGTAAATACAGCTTCAGTGTTAAGCCACTTATCAGTCAATAAAAGGCTTCCGTCTCGAATATAATAAAACAGTGCAGCAGTGACACATTACTACTGTACATCCATTAATTTAATCGGCAACCAATCTCGAAAATCCTCTCGCCTCGTAAACAAAGGGACGCCCAAGAGTGCGAGTAGGAGGCGGAGCGCGAGGTCGGAGGACTTCGTTCAATTTTCAAGTTTAACCGGATAAATCTCGCGGATAATAACGCGCGGGGACGTTTATGCGTGTGGGTATGAGTTACAGCCTGCGGTCCATTACGATATGGGGCACAGCGGTCCGGTGTAGGTAGGCACGTATACGCACATCCTTATTAGCGCCTACTGCGTACGCCGAGTTAGGCGCGCGGCATCGATTATTACTTATGGCTTGCACTAAATTACCCACAAACCACAGGCGCCATCGACATCCCTACCGCCGTGGCGGCAACTTCGAAAGACAATCTCGATAATTTCGCTGACTTATAGCCATCCTCCCGCGGCACCGACGAGCGCACCTACACCGCCCTGCTTCTCCACGGTTTGTCGATTAACCGTGAATTACGGTACGCGCTCACTTACGTCGTATCCGACGCCGGCTTAATTTTGAATTAGGCTCCATTCCGCAAACTATGCTGATCCGGGAACGGCTGGTTAGTTGGGACGATACAAATCGTGGCTCCTGGCAAGGCTTCGTGTATTGTGCCGTGGAAAATACCCAACGTGCCTAATCCCTTGGAATCTGATCGATTGGAAAGTTGAAAGGGCCGGGCGGAGCCCGTAAGGAGCTGCGACGAGATAATCGCGAAACACTCGTGAGCGCATCTGGGGTTAGAATTTTATATCGAAAGTGTAATTCGTGAGCTCGTGAAACGATGTGTAATGCCATGTGGTGAATGTTAATCTACGTGTCTAAGTGGAGAGTGGGGTGTTCGTAAGACTTAAGAAAGTACGTAATTCGTGGAATTTTACTCGGCGGTTTTACATGTCCGACATCGTTATCGGAAATGAATCGTAGAAAATTCTTGGCGGTAGTAGAATTCATATCGAGGTACGGGATATTAAAGCAGGTGCGATGTATGGTTTTTTTATCGCGGTCAGAAAAACAGAGCGAAGTATGTTTGGAATCAAACGTGCAATAGCTGCGCGCGATGCGATTAAAGCTCTTTAGATTATTTATAGGCAAACTCGTGGAAACAAATTTATATTGTGCCGCGTTCCTAAGGGTAAAAAAATTACTTTCGCGCCACGGATTGTGTAAAACAAAAATGCGCTGCTCATATACGCGAAGTTCATTGAATATCATTACAAACAATATCGCCTATGAATATTCCAAATTGCCAAATGGATTGAGTCCCCTTTTACGATTTCACTATTCATTCGCCATATACAGAAACAATCGATTAAACCATCGTATAACGTCGACTAATTTTCTAAAACATTTGCAACATATTCCATCGAATAATATTCACGACTACTGCGCAGTATTCACGACTACAGCAGAATTAATATTCACGAAGTATCCAAGAAGCTATTCACTCGCAACACTTATTTATACGAAAGGACTACTTACGGAAAGCGATTTTAAAAAATCTTGATTTCGAGGAGTTAATCGATCTGACACTTGGGTACCCCGGCCCTTACTAGCTTCCACAGAAGCAGAACACTTTTCCAGTGGGTATTGTCGCGGTGAAGGGGTTAATCGTCCGTAGCAGATCGTCGATTCGGAAGGTTCGATGAGCAGCGGCGCAAGTGGACTGCGCCAGAAACTTTCCCTAAGTCCACCGTGAGAAATTATCCTCGGTGCTGCGGTAATACATATTCATATCTCCTTGCGCCGAGGCAGGAATCGTGCGGCTGGAAGTTAAAAACACTATCGCACCTTAGGGATCGGCGTGACCGGAATTACGTTCGCGGCGATATAAAATTATTGTGCTCGTAGGTTCCATAGTCGTGCCACGTTCTCGGCGTAGCGGCCGAATGGAAGCCGCTTCAAGCTCACAAAAGTATAACGCTGATTGTTCAAATCTTTTTCGAACTAAGTGCAACCGCAGCCGCCCACCGTGAAGCTGTAATTGGGGAGTAGCACACTGCTCGTGGGGTTTTAGGGTTTCTTGCTTTGATATTCGGCATCGAGCGATAATGTTTGTTAAACCGGAAAGGATTTTTAGACATGGATAGAGTGGAAAGAGTTCGAAGCCAGTTTTTCCGCAAATCGTTAAATTTTCGTTGACAGCAGTATCGTGACTTTGCAAACAATAATAAAACTTTTATTAACCCATTCGCCGGCAGTCATTTAGATCCTCCGTTTCGAAAAACCCGTGTAGCTGCTTTATTTTTGTAGATATTTTAATCGAAAAAGCGCTGTTAGAAAACCAAAACATCCCTTTGTATATACATGGAGTAACAATAATTTATGAACGTAGATTCTCCGTCCATAACCTGCGGTGAGAATTTCCGCTGGACGCAGAATCTCCGTCCATAACGGCGAAAAGGTTAATCCTCTTTTGCATCAGCATTTCCGCGCTTTGAAAATATGAAAATTCACCCGTATAATGGTGTTGTAATGTACACTGATCCAGGAGATACCATCGAGTTACACAATTCTCGATGCAAACGTCACTCGATAGATCGTCGGCTTCCAACGTTTATCATAAATTCTTGTACAGCCCCGACAGTACGACACTGTTACAACAGGATCAAGTTTCTTCGCCGTCGTCGTGCGGGTTGTATGCATTTATGCAGTAACGACCCTAGCCGAGTGCACGACCATACGCATGGCTTAACGGCCATCGAACTCAATCGATAAATGCAGCGCGAGGATTAAAGTACCTAAGAGTCTTCCTGATATTAAAATCTTAACGCGTACTCTTATCCAGACCTTAAACTTTCATTATAACTGATTTACCTTCTCTCTTTTTTTAAAATTAATTTTCGACGCGAACTACTAAGATCATTTCGCCTAGGACCTACTGTTTAAGGTGGATTCCAAACCACCAGAGCTACAGTACGCATATCACGTGAAAAAACCAGAGGTGGACAGGATTCTAATCCGATCGATTTACTTTTATCAGAAGGAAAAGTAAGATTTATACCCATTCCTACTGTATCGTGTACCTGAAATCAAATAAGCTCATAATTAAACTATACAGTACACCTATCACATGAAAAGAGGTGGACGAGATTCTAATCGAATCGATTTACTTTTATCAGAAGAAAAAGTAAGATTTATACCCATTCCTACTGTATCGTGTACCTGAAATCAAATAAGCTCATAATTAACCTATACAGTACACCTATCACATGAAAAGAGGTGGACGAGATTCTAATCCAATCGATTTACTTTTATCAGAAGGAAAAGTAAGATTTATACCCATTCCTACTGTATCGTGTACCTAAAACCAAATAAGCTCATAATTAACCTATAAAAGACCATCCCCCTCCTCCCCTCCCTTCTTCTCTTTCACCAAACGCCATTTACTCCTCCTCGAACAACAGGAAAACACGGTAACCCTACTTAATCGTCAGTCGCATTCCCGGCGCCGCGGAAGGCCTACCGGTTGGCGCTCTTAACAATGCGCTTTACTCAGTCTTCGTTTGGTTAAGCGAAAACACTCGCAAGGATAAAGCGGCGGTGGGACGGGCGGCTGGCACGTCGGTGGTAAAATTAGGACACCCGATGTATAGGTAGCGGCGCAGGCCCCGGCCGGGTGGAAAGGCGATGCCGCTGCAGGCTGGAAGAGGAGATGGCGGTGGTTGGCGGAGGCTGGAGGGTGTCGAGAGACCCGTCCTGGGAACGCGGATGGTAGTAGGGACTCCCGAGTGAGCTGTTTGCAGTTCCTTCCACAAGCCTCCAGTTTGCATTAGTTTGCATACGTGAGTGAAAGTTTAAAGTTTAGTAATTTAAACAGCCGCGCGCTGTCCCTTTTCCGAAGAGCTCCTGGATGTGCACCGTTGCACGGCCGCCTGCACGTGCACCGGTACACGGGGAAGCACGCTGGCATTCACCTACGAGGAATGCCTTCCCTGCCCGCGAATATTCAACGGAAGCATTTACGTTTTTTCTACCCTGCCTCTGTCATCCTATCCCTCTTGTTTCTTTATTGGCCAGCTTTCTCTCGAAGAGAGAGAGAGAGAGAGGAAGAGAGATGGATCGAGGAGGAAGAGGAAGAGGGAAAGAGAGAGAAGGGGTATGGCGGGAGTGGGTAGAGGAGGGGAGGGGGAAAGCAGAAACTCGCTACGTGCTCTCTACTCTCGACGGGACTTCATCCTCTCGTTTCCCTTTTTTTCTCGGTCGAAACTACCTCCCCCACCCCCCACACCCCCCTCTACGCTTCCTCATCCTACGTATACTTTTTCTCCCGTCCCCCGTCCCCGAATCTCTATCCGCCTCCACTCCGGTACATTATTATTTTTTCGTCATTTCTCCGTTTGAATGCTCCCGATTCCGCGTTGTTCCTGTAGCGCGACGACTTTATATCCCTTCGAGATGATAT
>JBCFXI010001479.1:0-51748 GCA_038496175.1 Ampulex compressa | reverse complement strand
ATAATACTAAATAACACAAAAGCAGTATTTAAATTTTAATGGCTAGGTTGTACTTTATTCGTAATAATTCTATTAAAACGAGGCTATTTCTTTGAAAGAGCCACGAGTAAGTCATCAGATGCATTCAAGGAATTTCTGGCTTGTTTATACAGAACACGGTCTCTTCGTTCGTATTTCATTTTAATTTTGTAAATTTTTCTCGCACCCCTGAAAATATTCTCCTGCACCCCAAGTTAAGAACCACTGTATTAGCGTATACTACTAATGTATGTTGTTTGCAACACGCTATTCTGGTAATCGGTCAATTGCGAAATGTGAGAAGGAATGTCGTGCTGTTTAAGTGCCTCTCAAAGTACTGCAGATAATTGGAAATGTGGACAAGGGGATGGCACGTATAAGAGGAAAAGCTCAAGACGGCGGAAATTAATTGACAGATGTAGGACGCCGGAGAAAGGACACAGTTGGCTAATGGTTAGTGCGAATAGCTTAATGTTAAGTTCCTATCCAGTCGTGATATTTCTGTTACGGCGTTCCAAATATGAAGTAAGTTTTCGATTACCTATACCAGGCGCGTCATTCTTACGTAACAAAAGCGCAAAACGAATTTAAAAGTATCTGAAGGCGCATTTGTAGCATGAGATCTGCAGGCGATTTTAAGACTATTTGTTAGGTAGAAATGTGAATTGTGAGATATATCGTGCAAAAATGGATGTAGTTATATCCCTAATTTACACGCGTATCTCATTACAACTAGAAACAAACGCAGTATAAAATATAGGTAATAGTGCGTTTGCATATGATAAATATCAATAAAATACCATATAATTATACTGAATAGCATTGCATATAATTGCATTATCTCATTTATGCTATTTTAAATGTCATGTACATATAAATATAATTTCAAATATCAAATACATTTATATGTTATTTTATCTTGAATTAAGTGTGTAATCGTATAGTTACGCAAAACAAATATTAATAAAATGCTATACAATGCTTTATTGTATAGATTTAAACATAATTAGGTTATCTAATTTACATAATTCCTTTATATTACATGGACACAACCGAAGTAATATTCAGCATCTGTATTTATGTTGATTACTGTCGGAGATTAATAGTTCTTAAATCATAAAAAATTGTATGTAGCTTTTTTAATTAAATTCTATCACACGATGATGAATATAATTATAATATGTAATCCATGCGTTTACACTATCTTTTGCATTGTCAGTACAAGATATCAGTTCAAATCAAAACTCTGTCGTATAATAAACAAATTTCCAAATGCATATATTAAAAAGTTAGCAAATCAGTTACTTTACCAGCTTATACCTATGCAAATGCATTGGTGTAATAAAAATTACGTTGTGCAATTAACATTTTTATTTCAATTTTTCCTAAAACAGAAACAATTATGCGCGCGCAATATGTACTGTATGGTCATTCACCGAAAATACTAAACGATCAGCAATTTTCGTACTTAAATATGTAAACTATATTAGAATACACTTGGCGTTTATTCTTACGCGTGACATACAGATCGGGCATGTGTATTAAATCTGAAGTCTGTTGAATCGAGGATTTGATCCATATGCAAAAAAAAAAAAAAAAGAAAAAAATGCCCCCAAACAACGCAGATAAAGTAAAAAAACAGTTCCATATTTGACTGTAGAATAATGCAAACCTGGCTGCACGTAGTTGTCCGGGGAAAAATATGAATGAAATGTACGTAAGAAGAGTCAAAGGTGTCGGATCTATCATTGCGCGGAAGTGTAACCGGAAGAGAACACGCAATCTGCATCGAAATAAACTACCGTGCAATAGACACTCCCGTACGATCCGGGGGAAACCTCTTTTGTCGTGAGTCACAGATTCGTCAACGAAGCACTGAATGAACCGTCGTTTCTCCGAGGAAGGTCACGCACAGAAACGAATCGACGGTAGTTAATTACGTTTCGTGGGCATTAAGAATATGACTGGTAAGCTCGAAGGAATTTGGGACAAGTTCAATGGGAGGTCCTGATGTGAGTCGTAGAATAGGAAAGCCGAAGACGATGAAAGGTCGAAAGTGAGAGAGAAAGAGTCTATTAGGTCTATCTTATCGGTTTTCTGGTAACCAGTCGATGGAGCTGGCGTGTCTCTGCTATTAAAAAATTCACGAAACTCCCGATGGAATAATATCGCATTTTATACATCAGCTTAAGGATAATAGGTTAATGGCAATTAGAATGGGATGTCAAGAGCGATGTTCTTACGTTATTATAAAATGTTTATTTGATTTTTTTTTCTGTCATCATTTTATTCCAAACGAGAAACAGAAGGATAACAAGAATATGAGTAACGATTTTTGTGCGACACGAAGAGTATCTTTTCTGTCACATCTTCTGTATTTTACACGTTGAAATACTTTTATTTATAATATTACCTGAGAATAAATTGAACAAGCCGATAGTCTTTTATGTAAGAGAGACAGAAGATAAATTGAAAAGAAATTCGCCGATTCTGACATAATCAAATTCTTGGCAGTGTTGAGTATATCACAGATGATTATTGAGTTGCCTGCAGGAGCGTATCTTTTCTGAGTACTATCTTACACTATCAGCCTTACTTTTACTCTAGTTCAACGGGAATACTGCTTAGTCGATTCTGCTTAAAAGTCTGCTTTTTATTCCTAGAATTTTTAACGTAATGTATCTTTATCAGATTCGTTCGAATTAAATTAACCCTTTGCACTCGAGGGCTCCGGAGCAGAGCCATTTAACTTTTATTTTGAAACTCGAGGACTCCGCTATGGAGACAATGTAAATCATTTTCAGTTCATAATACAAGGAAAAAGACAAATCGTAAAATTGATTGTGTATAGGATATTCCGCTTCTGCTGACAAAATATGGTCGCGGCTCTTTTAATTTTTCCTTTTTTAACGCGCGTATCATTTACTTATAAGTGAATATGATCTTTTCACTGAAATTGCTTCGAGTTGCTGGTAATATGCATTTAAAAAAAACATCGAGTGCAAAGGGTTAAATTAAAATTACACAAGAATTAAATTAAATTAAGAAATTCAATTTAACAAGAATTATGCTGCAACCAAAGCGTGCTTGCGGAGGATTACAAGAAAGTCTTTCCAATTGCGATATATTAGAAGGCGGGATCAGTCAATGGTTATTGGGAATACGATATCTAACTTTTCTCGATCCCTTCTCCGGTTCTAACTACGGGATATGCTCCCATTCATTCCAGTCTTCGCGGTTCGTTGCACTCGATGGATCATCCAGCTACTTTCGTGAGGTGTATAGTTACACATTCGTTAGTGATGGTTTTGCTTTAGGAATTCCGTAATAAAATTACATCACGGTTGTCTTGTTCTGGCATTACCACTCCATATTTGAATTAGATTCAGTTCTCATAGAATAGTCACGTATTTTCATTCTTACCCTCTAAGTGAATAATACAAAACATCAAATTTATATCGTCCTCAGGTTGTTGTATGGGCTAAACATCGTAGGATGAGTAATAGAAGCTTGAACGGTACAGCTACAAAGTTTCGGAACGAGAACTGCAAGGAAATTAATTTAACCCTTTCCAGCCCAACGATGCTATTTGGCATTATTCGTATAATCTTCTTCTACTAATCAAGTACCTCGAAATTGTTTTTCCTCAAAATATAATTTTCTGACTAAAAAATAATAATTTGGGATGGAAAGGGTTGAATAAATTAAGAAATTGTTCCTTCGCGGATAATAATATAAATGATGTATATTATAGAGACGTGTTTATGTATGAAATTACATTGAAATTGCTCGCACCATCTGTAAGAAGGAGAACTATGATAAACGTGGTTCGTACCCACCGGGGAAACTTAACGATGCGTGTATCCGCGTAAAACGAATGGAGAAGAAAAGTAAGCTTCTTTCTCTGCTGGGACTGAATTTCAAGCTTTATGATTGTTGGACATGCAAAAATAAAATTAATACAGGGAATACAGTTTTGCAAAATTTCTGTTTATACGAAGGTAAACAGTTTTTCCTTTATCGAAGTTCAATTTTTGATGTCTGGTTGCAACAATAAAGAAAAATGATCAAGCAAGTAATGATTTTCTTAATCTTGTTTACACTGAGCAAGAAAAAAAATATGGGCGTTTTTCGTTACTGTTTCTAAATTGTAAAAAGTAAAAACCAAAAATCAAGAAAACCAGAACTACCTTGTGAAAAATACTTTTAAGATCGAGTATACTCCTTTTTTTATTTCTGCCAACAACCTTCACAGCTTAATAACAACTCATTAAACGTTAAACTGGACGTAGAAAAAGTTAGATATAATATTTTGGAAGTTTTGCAACAATCAGTACCTGGAAAACAAACATCTCTTTTCACAGGAACCGAATATCAGAGTTAGCAACCAGCAATTGCGGAAATACATATTTGGCCAAGGATAGGCCTTTTCAGTACTAGTTTTTTTATCAACGCTATAAAAAAACACGGTCGTTTCCCGCACCACAGTCGGATTGCAAAATAAACAATCACCGCGCATAAGAAGTAGATAAAAGAAATAATGCTTTTCAAATTTTCCTCAAATCAACGGTGTTGGTGGTCGAGCTTAAAATATCGCACGTTAACAACCTTACGATCTGGCACCGGAGCGTGATGCGTCCACGGACGCGCGCAAAAGCGGAAATGACGAGCCATACTTACACGTCACATTCGAAGGTTGCGCGTAAAAGTCGAAACCGAGGAATCCTTTCACTCCGTCCACACGATATAACGTCTCATATTCGTTACGACAGAAGAGCGCAGGATTTAACTCCTGTCGTCTCACCTCTACCACCAACGTCCCGTTTCCCATAAACTTGTTTGATTTTTCGAGATTTCCTATTTCTGATCGCAATTACCGGCAAGCGTAAATGGAAATTTGTCTTTTCCGCCATATTGAGGTCAGTCAGTAACGAGAGAATGTTATGTGTAAATCGAGGAAACTAATGATTATCTAAGAGATGTCGCTTGCAGGAATAGACAAGTGACACTTATGCTTATAAAGAAAAAGAGTTGAATACCTACATCAATGGCTCTAGTTTGCATAATTTTCTCTCAAATTACCACGGATGACATTCGAAATCTATTTTGCGGTTAGATTTTTCTACGTTAATTGTATTCCATCTCAAGTGAGGACGAATACAAATAGAATTTTTTTTTTGCAGCATATTGAGGTCAATAACGAGATAATATTCCATTAAAGTCAAGGAAAACAGTGGTTGTCGTATGTGACGTTACTTGAAAGAAGAGATGCCTATCTGTTCATGCTAAATACCCTTTTGAGGTCGAGGATAATACTGCACATTTTAAATTATAGTCCTTGTAAGAATGTATCATTACAATATACGATAATGAAAATAGTATTCCTCTTAGATGTTCCTGAACGATAAATATCACTATTAATAATTTGGTAGGTTACTTAAGGAAAAGGTAACAAACTTAATTTCAAAATTCTTTGAACTGACTCTCATCAATACTTAAATCTTATTATTCTTGATATAATATACTTAACAATTATACTTTTTTACGCTATTTCTTAGTAAATGCGAGAAAATGTAGATCTAAACGTGTTTTCGTATAAGACGGAGTCAATAAAAAGGCAATATTCCATTTACGGCAAGGACAGCATTGCCTGCTGTAACTGGTATTACTTATAAGCGATATCCACCGTTATGTCTAAAAAATGCAGCATCACTGAATATCGCAGCTGTACGTCTAATCTCCGAGAAAAAAGCATCGGATACTTGGAATGGCTGCTTTCAAGTTACAATGAACGCTCCTCGGGATTCCGGTGATCTAATACGTTTTCTCCGATAATAAGTATGTACCTCGCAAAAAACCGATGTGCCTGGTCCATCCTGAATGCCACGCATCGATGATCGCTAATCAGACATCTGAAAGATTGGATCTCAAGAGCTGCTATCGTCGAAATGTTCGAGAGTCACGCACCGACAGCTCTGACCCGAAAGTACCGAAGCATGTCCCGATTTTCAATCCTGTTCTGAAAAGTTGGATACGGAAACCGCTCATAGCTGTGCTGGGACGAAATTACGGACGTCGCTTCATTTTGCAGTACCCTATTTCATCTCGTGGTACGATTGTTGAAAGCTCAATCTCGCTTATAATTCTCTGTAAATGGCTTTTAGGCACGATAATACCTTCTATTGCAGTGATCGGCAAACTCATTATCCAAAAGAGAGAAATGCCAGCATTGGAACAATATTTTCTTTCTTTAAAACCAAAATTACAAGAAGTATGTTGTAGAAAAAGTAGGAACTAACAATAGTATATGATAGATAGGATTAAGCACGCTCCGAGTACTGGATTGCCCTTTTCCTCCATTGTAATGTTAAATTTGTAAACTTATAACGTTCGAAAAGATAATTTCTGTATAGGTTCTTACGCCGTTTCTTTTCTACAAAGTCATATAAAAAAGTGACAGGAGGTACCAGGGGCCCGATTCATAAAATTTATGGTTTCTGCATTACGAGTTTTTTCGACAAATACCCAATATAAAGTTTAAATAAAGAACTTGTAATACAGGAACTGTAATTTTTACGAAATCGGCAAAGTCAGTTTTTCAAATATTGTGTTATTATTATTGACGATCATAAATTGTACCCAATATACCATCTCTTAAAGGACAGAATAAAAAAGAATTATATACTTATCATAATTAATAATATCCTGCTTATTGATAAAAATTATTTTTTATTATTAAAATATTACATGGCACATAGTCATTATTCATGTTAGGACCGCATTTAAGTGCCCTGCTCTATCATATCAACTATAGCTCATGCTGTCTTTCATTCTATGTGCTTCATTTATAAATGTCAAAATGTATATCAGTTATTTCAATCCCTCGTCACACGGACAACAATGGCCACGCTTTTGCCTGCAGTCAAATCACGAGATTCATCCTATAGCATTTAGAACCTACTTTTGATTATGCCCAGTCTGCGGAAGGAAGATACCGTTCGTTATTCATTTCCCTGGAGGACACTCGACGATTTGAAGCAGCAATCGTGTCGTATGGAGGGCAGATACGGCGTAATGATGTATCGATCTGACATGTAAGAGTGACGAAAAAGCGTGCTGTGGAAGCACCTGTGCTAAACGCCAGAGGATCCGTAGACGATAAAACCAAAGACGTATTAGAACACCTCACCCGGATTTCATAATTATTACTCATTCGATACGCTGCATAAATATACATGCATTTATTCTGTTGTCCCTAAAATATTCCAAAGGTGCTTCATAACACATCGATACAAAAAAAAACTTACTTTATAACAAATACAAAATTTTCCCATTAAAAGTTGAAAGATGAAAAACTATTATAAAACAAAGAAGAGAATGTATTGCTGTATAAACACAGTCAGAATGGATTTTATCTTATTCGCATTCAAGCACATCGAGACTGTTTTCGATGCATAGCGATACGACTTAAGCCATTATAGGCCAAAGCCAAGTAAAAATCTAAATAATGCACCAATTAATTAATTTCCTACAGTAAGCTAATTAAAAGAAAATCTCTTTATTGAGTTTATAACTTTTATAGTAGTCGGTACAACATTTAGTTAGAACAATTAAAACTAAAAGTTTCACTGGTTGGGTAGAAATAAATAAAAAAACAAGCATCTCAAAAAAGGTGGTACGATAAATAATGGGTTAAGAGCATAATTGTAAATGCGCATTCGGTTACATTTAGGTATATAGGAACCTGATTGCATTTGATACAAAATTCTCTCTGCTATCAATCCTAGCCACTCTGGTTAATCCATTTATTATCCACGTTACACTCTTACTCAAAGTACATTCCAGAATCGAATTTCTACAAATACACCATCACAGTCACTTGCACGTATTCATCGTCGAATTCCACGTATATCACATATAGATAATATCGATTCTGCATTTAACTGACGCCTATTCACTGCCTGACTGTTAACGTTGCATCCCATTCTCTTGCCTTTCTACTCGATCTATAATACACCCGCGAGGGTCCATTTACGAACGACAAACCGACAAATAAACAACTTTTCGCCGTCTATACAAGATCTGCAAAAGCAGATGATAACGTTGGACACCGAGGGGCATTGTATCACGCTTTCTGAAGGCTTATTGCGGAAAATTGGCCGTAACTACAAATGATCCGTGAATAACCGTAGGTACGCCGGTGCACGGCGTCTTGAGCCTCGCAGTCGGTATTTCGTTCTGCGGAGAGAGTGTAATGAATTAGCAGTAACAGCCGCACGGAGAAAATCGGATACCTATGGTTTGCCGCCGTTCCATTCGGATAACCCACTTTCATCCGGCGATGTGCATCTTTTGAGGAACGTGTCATCACCTCCACGGCTGAGTTATGATGCACGAATCCTTGCGATTTGCGCCGAGTGCATTTATCGCGCGAGAGGCGAAACTCGGTGAAACTAACGGATAAGAAATATTCTAGAGCAAATTGACACCATCGTATTGGAAGTCCGGCATGGAAGAACGTTGGAGGTACAATGTAACACACAGGAAATCGCTGTTTGTTGGAATTGCAATCGTTAAATGACAACGTTATAGCACCTGGCATATCTGTGAGCACTTTTGTCGTTGAAAGGTATAGATAAATATCCTATTTCCGTAAACTGCTTTTTTAATGTAAATTTAATTTATAATTTATAGCGGAAAAAAAATATTAACTGATAGATACTTCGAAGAAAAATCCACCTAGCGTAGATAGCTTCCATGTGAATACTATGGAGAGAATGTACGTAAAATAGACTAAATCTATGTTTGTTATATAATATGTATTTACTTTTTTGTAGTTTTTGTTCTACATCCGCTAAATATAATAGGGTAGTTATTTATTGAAGAATGTTCAAATTCTGAATGTATGCTATAGTGTCCTTTAATCATCACGTTCTTTTCGTATTTAATGGATGAGGTACACTAAGTATACTTAGATGGAGCGTTACTTTCATCCTGTGCTTCTAATGAATCCTTTAATTTAATGTTTACATTCCTTCAATTGTATATTCATTCATCACGTGTACTATAAGCATAAATCGAGTTTATAAATTGAACAATTTATTGAGGGAGCTACTTTAGTCGTGCACGTACAATGCCTGAGATTTTCTCAATTTACAGGAAATACAGTAGGCTAATAATATATCAGCAAGTAGGTCGACGGTGTATTCACTATAAACAGTAAAATATTTCAATCGCACATGTACAACACATTATATTTTATCGCGCTTCTGTATACATTCTCCATCGATCTTGAATATAAGGTATACAACATAGGTGTAGTATAAATGAGCGGTTTACTTTCAAAGTGGCCTAAGTCCATTTGTCAATTATTTTCCACTAACTGCAGTAACGTGTGCAACATCAAGTTAGTTGTCATAAACAATATTTTGCAATTGAGTATATTCAGATAATACGATAATTTTACACACAAATTTTCGCAGTTATTTCAATAATTAAAAACATTATTTTAATAGTGATCTAAGTCCAAGCAATTATTAATAATATTCCAAAATGATGGACTTATTCCGATATATATCCCCGAAGCACCAGGATTTCTTTGAATTCCTCCCGCATACACAAAGTGTAGATGAACAGTAAATTGTTATGTAATTTATATAGTTAGATTCCCTGAATTGCATAAATTGTGTTTTTGAAATGTAATAAAAAAACATAAAAGAAATTCAGAACTGTTTTTTCACTTTTTATTTACTATTATAATATCATATATTCAATTTTATTTTTATTTTATTTTAAATTACATCAAAAGAACTTAGGCTCTTCCAAAATCTGTAACACATTTAGTTGTTTATTTCGAAAGTGGCTTAACTCCCTTCAGACTAAGAAAACATATTATCCGCTCAATCATTGTTATTACTTCAATAGAAATTGTAGATTTAATTCTCTTAAATACACTTACGCGGTGTAACACATTGATATCCTATACGTATATTTTTAATATCATCGAAATGCAAACGTTGGAATATCTCGACCTAAATATAAATGGACTTAGGTCACTTTTAAAATAAACGATTCAGATATACGATGCACATCAGTTTAACCTTGCATTTATAGTCCATTGCGTTGTATTTTAACATCTGCGTTTGTCTGACCCCCAATGGATGCAATATACAGACTGTAAACTAGGGAATATTTTTGATCTTTGTACTTGGTTTTATTTCGTGGTATTCGTTCACAGGGTGACATCGTATCGCGATCCAAGCTTGACGTTATTACGCGGAATTATGCCGGTTATCGGTGCGATTACCGCCTTCATTATCCTTATCATCGTTATATCGTATTACCCGATAGGGAGCGGGATATCACTAATATATGGCTCCTATTAGATTATTGCGAATACGTAATTGCATGCACACACAATCGCCGGACTTTAAAAAAGGTAATAAGCCTGTGATAAATCTTCGTCAATTCAATTGCGCAACGACTAATGATACCCGCTTCGTTGAGTCTGAAAATCAAGCGAATGACAATTCATTAGGATCAAAAGAAGTTTTGGTTTTCGTCTGGGGAATTCACGTTATTCGCACAATAAAATGTCAACCCGCTGAAAAGTCCAATAACGGGGTACTGCTAAATGTCAGTTGATATTTAATAACTCCTTAGATGCTAATCGTCTAAGCGTTCCGCATTCTTGAAATTATGCCAACGTTGTACATGATATATATGAGACTACATAAATCGCTGCTGATTTCCACAGTAAGTTCAAGCTATCACACGATCTTTTTCGATATCGAAGTCCAGGAATTCGTCGTTATTATCAAATAAATAACGGGCGTGTTTCGCGGTGTTTCTTTACGATTTGAGGTTTTTACTTCGATTATTTTTGATTTCAAGTATTGGCCTGGTATTTCGTTTTCAGCAGCTTTGTATAGCAACGTGTAAAAATTGATAGCGATGTATTATAGAACCAGCAAAAATGTGCAGCAAGAATATTATTTAAACGTTCAGCGCGAATAACCGCGTATGTTTTATCAACATTTTTTTATTAAAACTTTGTTTAACATTACACCACACGCGTAGTTAAATTTCCATGAGCTCTTTCTTTGCAAGGCCTTTATTTGACGTACTAAAAAAGAATATTGCTGAAATCTACGTAGGCCATATGTTCCTCCTAAATAATACGCATAGAATGTGTAATTTTTGATACTTTATAATGTGATATAAATCACGAACGAACAGCTCATAAACGAAGCAAAAGAAATCAGAAACAGTGTAAATCGTTCAAAAAAGAAACGGGTAAAGATAGTTAATAGTAGAATACATAAAGCGTCACATGTTGGGTGAATATAGTCATCAGTAGTATCGAAAGACAATAATCATTGGCGATTATTTGACAAACCCACGAATATTAATCGACCATAGCATATCAATAATTTTGCATTATTCCTGATTTTGATCTATCAATTAGAAATAATTTTCCATCAACATTCAAGTAACATACCTCGACTCAAGTACTACTTATTTATTAATATCCCCTATTTCTTCCACTGTTTTCGTTGACCTTAGTCGAAACACGTAATATCACATGTAAAAATCAACACCGTGCTTTCATATTGAACCATTTATAACTATGCATTAAAAATAAATCCTTTTTACCTTATAAAATGATTAGTAATGTGGAGCAAAGTTGTCGAAATAATATGAATGTCTTCATAGTTAAAAGTATTATCGCCTTTTTTCGTAAACAAAGAATAAAGTTTCTTCGAGAAAGGGCAAATCTATTTTCATCTAATACCAGCGTTATCATCGAAATGCGCGCTGGGTAAAATAGTTCTGCCGGAACTATCACCGCTTTTATTGGCTTCGCGCTGCGTTTAATACAGCGCGAGCAAACACGACACGAAAGGACAGCGATTTTTTTTTTCATAAGCCGCCAGAAATCATTTGGCGGGAATGAACGGTGCAAGAAACTGGGAGAACATTGTTTCGGCGTAATTGCTTTCCGGGCCGATTGCAGCATTCCTGGAAAAGTGCCACGGTGATCGATCAAAAAAGAGAATTCCGGTGGGATCGAGCGCGACGCAAATTGAAACGAACAACGGTTTGCATACCATCGACCAGCTCCATTCACCGTCGTGCTCCACATTGCCCACGTAACGTCCTTTCAGAGATTTAATACACGTTACGCTAGTCGACCAGGTAGATAAATGTTCATGTACGTCAGGAAATGCCGATTCACGTGTTGGTGCTTCAAGCGTTTGCATCGGCACATTCTGTTATATATTATGTCGTTCGATTAACCGTGCATGGCGTGAGCGCACATCCGATTTTCAGATCGCGAAGCGCGGACGCAGACGATTTATGATTTTTTTCTGCCTCACCTATGGTATTTAAACGTGGAAGTGTCACGCTACTGCGAAGCGCATTCCTTTCGAACATTCCGCGTATTTGTTCTACATTCACAACTGCAAGAATATTGAGCATGCGTGCTGAGCTCTATGGAACTATTACACCGAGTAACGTGGAGGATACTTCGAATGTCTATAACCAGAATGGTTTTTTTCTTTTTTTGGTGGAATTCTTTGAATCCATACAGCAAGAATAAATGCACGGTTTTGTTTTATTTATAAGCTTGGTTATACATCGAGACTGAGTTACTAAGGCATCGTTCCAGCGGTGTTTTGCGGACTTCAATTTTATGCTTGCTGTTACAGAACACGGACATGCACACAAAGCGACCCTTTTATTTTCTTTACCTACATTTCAAGTGTTCGTGCGGTTTGTTGAAATTTTTTGATGTGCCGAACAATTCTGAATGACTAAGTGTAAGGACAGAAGGCGTTCGAAAAAAGTAGACCGTGAATTTGCGTACGCCCGTTTTACTTCCCCGAATCTATCTCCACCAACGGCATATATGTCTTGCGTGATTTTGTGTGGATATCTGTATAGCACGGTTCAAAGGGATCAGCTTCAACAGGTGGCTTTTCTAACTTGCGTATATATGGAAAAGTAACTCAAGCGAGAGATTGCATAGCGTCAATAAAGAAAAAACCTGTCGATGCGTAAATAAAAACAAGGGTAAGGAAAAGCTAACGATTCAAATGTAAGATTTCTATGTTAATACGCTCTTATGATTTTAATACCATGAGATATGATGTACATTTTCAATTGTATGAAGAAGTGTAATTCGATTTTTAACCAAAAACAAAATAACCTGATCACCATCTTTTAGACTTGTGTAGAAAATAAAATATCATATAGTCCGTATTAATACCAATATTTTTTACGAATGAAAATTTGATATCCTCCGTGTTCCTTTTTTTAAAGTATCAAACATCGGTCGGAAGTTAAGCAAAGAAAAAAAAATAAGCCTGACAGTCATTCTTTGGGTCTTGCAATTGTTATCCGCGGCCTTGGTAGCGTTAGACGAGCGATAATGTAGCTCGTAAGGCACGGTGCTATTACGAGTGGCATCGATTATTACCCAGGCCGGCACTGTAAACGAAATAGTGTATGTAAATGTTGCCATGACCTTTTAATCATCCGCTTAAACTGTGGAATTGCAAATCCGTCGCGCATTCCTTGGGTGCCTTTACCACGGAAGCCGTGACTCACTTCAAGATATTACATGTTGACAACCGATTTCTCACGTTTGCCCAAATAAACTGTTACTCCTTGTCTCTCGCGACGATACAACACGTTTAGTCAGCCAAGCGGTGATATCAATATGAAGTCCTGCCACAAGTCCAAACAAAGTCCAAACAAGATATTGGTATGGTCCTAGGGCTAAACAAGATATTAGTAAAAACCTTAGTGCTTCAAATTTCAAGGTAACAGCTAAAATGTTTGAAACACGAAGATTTCACCTTATTCGAGATGTCACGTAAAATATTCACAAACACAAATTTGATTTTCGATGGCTTTTTTGCAAATATTAACAAAAGTTAATACTTTTTTCATTTTGGTGACTTGAAGTGAAACATTTTCACATTTATAACCCGTATAAGCTAATTTGATCTACTCGTTCATTCTTCCGCATTGATTATAAATTATAGTTTGACCACGAACATTGTGTAACACAGAATTTGCTACAATTTTTATATCGATAATTACTTAAGCGGCAGAAGCTGTAACGCATTGTTAGTTATTGCATTCACTGCCTTGGTTTGTATGCAAAAAATATTATGCGTCAAATATATTATTTAAGCACTCAAACTGAATATCATTGTATCTTTTCATTTACATAGTACTTTTGCGTGTTTATTGAACTGAACGACTATAGCGAGATGAACGTTTGTTGTCTTGTTAATCGTGATGTTAGGTACAACCTGGTTTGACTTATCTTTGCGGACGACGATGGTTATCTTTTTCTTCGATAGCTTGTCGTAGATTACGTTGAAACGTTATACGATACAAGACTTGTCTTTATTGGAAATAGCGCTAAATGTCGGAGAACACGAACAGATGTGATAGTAGTATAAAGTAATATTTAATATCCTCTCGTATCAAATTCACTTTCTGCTTGTAAAATTGTAAATGAAGGTTGTATTAAAGATCAAACTAATATTTTATTTTATCTCAAATTTGAAATTACAACAAATAATGCTGAACACATGTATTCCTACAAAATAATTCAGTCTTCCAAAATTCCTTGTTTTGGATTATAAAAATTTTCTTTATTTTAAATGACAGTTTTTGAGTTCGAATCCCGCCCATCATCTCTGGTTTTTCTATGTGATATGTATACCATAGCTCTGGTGGTTCGGAACCCACCTTAAACAGCAGGTCCTAGGCCAAATGACCTTAGCAGTCGGTGTCGAAAAAAATGAATTTAAAAAAAAAATCTCTTTTACCACGTGAAATCCATAGGACGACATGAAATTGCTGTTAAGTGTCGAATGTAAGCAATTAAGTAATGTGAGTAACTATTAAGAAATATGTTCTCATGGAAGGTAAAGTGAATCTGCTCGGGTATATGTTTAAAAACTGAAGTTAAATTCCAAAAGACAGACTGAATTTCATTTCGATGGTAAACAACCATCTCACGTAATTGCATAAGCGCAGGTTGTCATATTCTAATACATTTTCCAATCTGAAATTATTGATAAGCACAGATGCTGACAATGCGTCTTTTTTCCCAGGGCACAAGGTGGCCTTTAGTTACTTGTTAAGCAGAAGAACATCGAGGGGATCACGTGGGCGCAGAGACCGCGTGTATGTGCACTGACAAGGAATGTGATAGCAATGACTTGGGAGTGAACGCGGTGAGAGTACAGAAACTTGGACCGCCGCCAATTTGTACAACATCCAAACAGCCAAGCTACGAGGACTTTGCTCCGAAAAGTTCCCTGACTTACTCACCGACGTGTAAGCCGAAGGCGACTCGGAACGATAGAAAAACGAACTCTTCGGGAAGCTAGGCTCGAGTTTCTTTTTTATATGGATGATAGAACCGTTACGACAAAGTAGTCTGCGCAGCTTTAATCCTCTATACCCGACATTCTTTTTAGAATTCCAGGCCTCCTGGCCGTACTTTAATCTCAGTTACCGCGCGATCGTACATTATAAAACGAAAGAACGTATACGAGCGGCAATTATACGATAGTCGTTCGAATTACAGATGCCAAGACCTGATTTGGGGAAAGGAACGTAAATGAAACTTGGAGGTTATCGGGAGTTATGTATAGGGGATTAGCGTTTAATTAACGATTCTTCGCATGCGCCCAGAATTAACTGTTTCGCGATTTAAACGCTGAGAAATTCACGGAAAGAGCACGATTTTACTAAGTTACACACGTACGTTCACCCTTTTCACAAGTTCGTTGTTTACATTCAAAAATTGATCGGTTAACCTCCGGTATAAGGTGTAACATATTTTACTGTTGTTCTATAATACCGTTATCCTTTATGATGCTGCATCATTGTAAATGTATTTATATTATCTACTCATAAATCGTCTAGACGTTCATTATCAAGAAGTAATAAAGCGATATGAAATCTTGTCAAATTGTCATTATATATAACGAAAAATATTACCCAATATAAAGGGCGAAAATATGCTGGCACAAAATAAAATTTTGCCCTAATTTTAAGTAACGATCACACAGCACGTTTGTAATTTTGTATTTGGCTTATGCTCCATGCCACTCGTCGCGCTTCTTTTTAAATCTAGACTATAATCTGGTCTGCGCCCGTAATTAAATATTTACAAGACAAGGCACCATCGACACGATCGATGGAGACATTCGCGTCTGGAGCAAAAGCATTGAGATAAAGACGCGGCGACTAAGGAATCGCACTCGGCACTTAGTGTGTTGAAATTTAAAATATGCGTAGGGTGCAACAGATAATCTTGATCTACGGTTCGATACGGAATCCGACGATCTGATGGAATTCAGCCGTGAAGGTATTGGTTCAATTCGTATCCTTCTCTAGATTCTCGGAGGTACGGGCAATAGACGTAGAGGCAAGGCGACAAAACTTTTTCCGCGAGCATACGGCGGGACTACCTGTTAAAGCGTATGAGTCGGAAAAAGTTTACATCGATTATAAGTGAACGCTTGCATTAAGCTCTCCGACGAGACTACCGTGCGGTAAGAAAATTTCACAGAATAGTCGCGTTTTCGCGTCAGGTTGTTCTATATACCGGGAGATCACCTTGGGACGATGTCTGCTAATGTATTTTTATCGATGTGTTTATGGGAAGAACATGACGAAGGTCTGTCTCGCAAGTGTAACTCAGGCACATATAATAAGGCAGCGCACGTTTTGGGTTTTTATGCATTCCTGGCATAACGGTCGTATGCAAGGCTTGAGATCAACGTGCGAGTTTCTCTGTAGGTGTGCTCCGACTTTCCTAAGGAAATCTCATTGAAACGTCGAACGGCCACGTTATGTTTGCACGCGATTTTTGCCTTGTCAAAGGTGTGACATGTAAATGTGTTGTACGACTGACCAGACACAATCTGTCTGCAATATGCACGATGAATTGGCGTGTAGAGGAGTACTGCTATGCAGCGAGTGTTTTGTAGGGGCTTCAGGCTTACTCACCGAAAGTAATTCCTCGAGGCAGATGAACCGACGAGCGGTGGTATCCTTCCAAAATGCAGAAACTAACCAAAAATCGTATCCACGTGTACGGGGTGAAACCAATCACGACACTGTGCCACTCACTGAACTCGCGGTGGGCGCATTAAAAGATGACACTTTTGACTCGCGACTTTGCGGCAGAGGAACTTTGTCACGTCGCGCGTTTTCTCATGAAACGGTACAAGCGCTCATATTGCTGCTCCGCGCAGTGAATTACCAGCTTCCCTCTCTGACCGCCAGCGATGGGCGTGGTTTAACTACGGCTACAGACGGAAATGTACGAGGATGCACGAGGTTTCCTCATTGGCAGAAGCTGAGGCCGCTTCACATGCATTTGACTATGTGTATCGAATCGGCGCAACGCGTGCAATTTAAATTGTTTCAAAGCAATATTAGCTGTTTAATACTGAATTACTCTCAAATTCAATGTATCTTAAACTTCTCCGTTCATGTACTATTGTCATATTTTAATATAAACACCGTTATGCTATAAACAATTAGTTTTTTTTATTTTTCTTCGTAGTAATACCGTACATTATTACTGCACTGGTAGAGAGAGCGCGAGCGTAGTTATTAACAGGAGCAAAACAATGAACTGTAAATTAATATATTTATTTAACACATTTTTTAAACGTTATGTAATGAAAGCGTATCAGATAATGAGTATTGTACGTAAATACTCTCGTTGGATATATAATGTTACGTCACCAAAATGGCTGAGTTAATTTACTTTTGAGCCAAACATTAAAATCGTTATTAACCGGAGAACAAGCGTTCGTTGAATGACTCAATAAAAAATGTTCTATTCCATAATAAAAAAATGTTCTATTAAATAAAAAATACGCTGAATATATGTTGTTGAGTTTCCCTGGATAATTATTTTCTCCTAATGCGAAAAGCTTATCGCGGTATATGCCGGTCCGCAGAAATCACAAGCACATTTAGAGTTGACTTGGAAGGCCTCGTGTGGAGAGATTTAGAAGCTCCGGGGGAACGTGCTTCAGGCCAATGAATAGTGCCGTGACATTGCTAGTGAGCGCCCGTACTAATCTCTCATTTTTCTGACATTTTAATGTATCCTACTTGCTCTTATCTTGTCTTTATTGCTCTTAGTGTATCTCATTCGCACTGCACATATTATTACTGTACTTTTCTCTTGTGATTGTGTGGAAAAAAAATTTCTTCCTGCGCCCGGGGCTTCAAAAAGTATAAATGTAGTCCTGTCCGTGTTTTACTTCTCCTCTGATAGAGGTGCTGGTTTCATTGTATTTAAGAGAAACGTGTTTCTCATTTCTTGGCCACAATTTTTAGATGAATGTATAATAATTGTAATATGTGTATTAAGAAAAATTCTGTAAACAATTGTATGTTGCTCGAATTCGAAAAAACACTCAAATAAATCATTTCTTCCACAGAAAAGTCTACTTTTATTTCTGAAGAGGTTTGAGCCAGTTTTCAACAAACGAGCTCATAAAATTTATCTCACATGTATAAAGCATCTTCAAAAAAAAAAAAAAATCATGAAGAATCATTACGTTTTCACTTGAGGAAATGAAAAACGGGAATTTTCTAGGCTAGTTCGTTTGTATTTCTAGGCTTTGTCTCTCCCGCTTTTGTCGTATCAATTCATCTCTTTCTTTCCGTAGTCTCTTAGTTTCTCCGCAAGAGGCCTCCAAAATCAGCGAGACAAGCCAAGGTATCGATGTGAACTGCACTCTGAAATGTAAAACGCGTCGGCTGCAGTATGTCACTTTAATGTAACTTATGTTTTCACATAATATTTACGTAAATTATTTACGATGGATTTTCATACAATGCCCAACAAGGTATAAATGATACAAAATATTTCAGCTATTCAATACTTAATAACATGCATGTGGTATGAACTGGAGGAATTATAACCTATAAGGCCAGAAATTTTCTTAGAATTGGTCTGATAATGTGGCATTTGACACTATTGTTTACAATATATATCGTTTTAAACTATTTCTGAAAACATCTGTTTATATTACATTTTGTTATGAATACATATTACACTATTTAATTTTTTTTTCAAGGTTTATCTGTAAAATAATATTTCTTATTCTAGAGCGAAGCGGAATTAACCCTTGAAGAACAGTTGAGGTAATTGTTTTTTTTTATAGTTTTATATTATTGATAATTAATCAGATAATGAAATCTTGTAACTTTAATGTACTTGTAAGTCTATATGTGATAAATACTCATTTTTAATTTTGTTATAGGGTAGAACATATAAAGTTACATGAACTGCATCGTGGACATGAATCCATGCATGCAGAAATGCTACTTGTTTTATTAGTGACTTTAGTAGTTGCACAGATTTTATTACTTGAATGGAAAAAACGATGGTTCAAGTCATATCAGGTATGCTGATGTACCTTGTTTTATATATGTGCTAAAAATATTTTGTATCAGTATATCATTATTGTCCATTTTCAGCTTGTTACGTTGATTGCCATGTGGATTATTCCATTTGGACTAAGTTTGAAAAATCGTTGGTGGAGGTTTATATTTTTTTGGCTAGTATCCTCGTGTATAACAGGGTTGGTAGTAAGAAAGGCTATTCAAAAGCCTATAGAAGGCACAACTCCAAGGTATGTAAATTGCACACATGACTGGTATGATATTTAAATTATTGTTCACCGCTTATATAATACTTATGCATTGATTGATTAGAAATTTGTGTCTTTTTTCAGATTAGTGTATAAATGGTTTTATTTTATTTATAAGCTTAGTTATGTATTGGGCATAATTGGAAACACCATACTTCTAGTGACACTTTTTGGCGTAAATCTTGTATTTGATATAAAGCCACATGTGTGGCTGGATTATGGACTTCTATTTGCATTTTATGGCCTGTATTTTGGCGTACTAGGAAGGGACATTGCTGAAATTTGTGCTGATAAAATGGCTTCACATATTGGGGTAAGTATTCTTGGTATGTTACTAATAACATTTTTGGCATTTATATTTTTTTATATAATTTACAGTATTATACTCCAGGCAGCATGCCAATGAGAGTTTTGGAGCCAGGTGTATGTGCAGTTTGTGGCAACAAATTGTTAGTGTCTGAAGATGAAGAAGGTGTTATTGAAAACACATATAAACTCACGTGTGATCACGTTTTTCATGAATTTTGCATCAGAGGTTGGTGCATTGTAGGGAAAAAGCAAACGTGCCCATATTGTAAGGAAAAAGTCGAACTCAACAAAATGTTTCATAATCCGTATCCTTTTCATCAAGTACACGTACTAGAAGCCATATAAATGCCAATTTAAAGTACGTTTATATTTATTTCCTTAATATTTTCCAAAGATGGGACAAACCAGATGTTTTGTATGGTCAGTTATTGGATTGGATTAGATGGCTAGTTTCTTGGCAGCCATTGATACTGTTTTTGGTTCAAGGTATCAATTGGGCTCTTGGCCTTGAGTAAGTAATATACTGTTGAATTAAATGAACCACGCTCAGGTGCAGCATCATCGCGTTATCACAAGATTAAGGAACTAGTAATTTACCCACATAAACAATTATGTGTTTGTATTTTTTTACCACAGTTGCTATTATATTTGTTGTTTATAAAAAAAATTTTTATTACATCATACTTCTAGCGGCATGTATAATATAACGAGACTTGGACAGCGTCTAATTTTAGCATTGTAATGTTGCCATTAGTCTTGCAACGTACACAGATAATAACTTATTTGAATTAATTGGAGATAACGTCTATTAATCTAGATTGATAATTAAGATGATTATTCTCAAATTGGGAAATATTCTAGGTAGCAGAATTTTTTTTTCACTTTGGAAGAAAGACTTGTAAAGTACAACTGTGTATTGTATACACCGATGGGACTTTCTTAAAAAGCATTACATCGATAAAAATTTACAAATATCTAATGTGTACTAATAATCAAATATATGCTTCTTAACAAAGAAATAAGTATCTTTGCATAAAATATTTTTTAAAAGATACATGTAGTCTAAACACCTTTCTTGTCACTTTGTTATATTAACAATATCATCATTATACTAGTCATGATTGCTCGATAATGATTTTTTCAAATTTCATATTGTATAGAGTAATAATTGGGATAGTATTGTTCAATACTATTCAGTCATTACACACATTACCTAAGTACCTTGCCTATTAATACATTTATGCTATGCATTTTGTCCTAATTAAAAATACACACTCTTATTGAACTATTCATGGTGCTTCTTCCAATATTCCTATTTCCAAACCAATTATAAAGTCTTCGGATCTCTTAGAGCCAAATATATATTTGTAAAAAGATGCTCGCAGTGTTCATACCTAATCGTTTTTGTGTTTAAGCAAGTCCTTTTATCTTCGGGAAGATTTGAGTAAAATATTCTTTTGTATTTCCTGAATGGATTACTTATTTAATTTGTCTATATTGGTGAAAGAGATTAGAGTAATACGTTACAAATACAGATTGCAGTCAAGAAGGCAGTAAGAGCTAATGATAAAGTTAGATTACTTGTGATATTCTCAGAAGTATTATATAGCGTGTAACACATCTTCTTTCATTCTTATACGCTACATACCAATGGTTGATGAACGCTACCTACTAATGCTAAGTATTCTAGAAACATTGCAAATGCTATCTTTAATTTTTACTAACAGGATTTCCATCTGTGCTGTTTATCATATATTATACATTCCAGTGATGTATGAGTTTTGCCATTAGCAGAAGTTATTTCTACAAACCTGAAAATATTTGTACTTCTTGTTCATCATTAAACTTGTAACTTTTTAATTATTAAACTTGTATAGATTAAACGAGTAATAAGAAAACTGCAAGTATTCTAATAGCATGATTTGTACCTCTGTTTAATTGCACCTTGTTTACCATGCTATGCTCTACTTCAATGTAATCACTGTAAAATACATTTAATATCTGTTAATTACCATGAATTATTTATGTGATTTTCAATGGTGCATTCAGAAGAGAATGTATTTTGTCTTTGTTATATATCATACAAATTTGTAGATTTTTTGTGCATTGTAAAATAACTAATCCCACTAAAGGAAGGCTTAGTTTAGTTTGTGAGTATGTGGTTTCTCTACAGGAGCAACAAATCATTTTGTGCTGTCATCATATGAGTAACTATTGGGTATGTGGGAAATAGTTGAAGATATACAGTTGTACGAAATTTATTACATCGAATAGGATGGGCATTGAATTGATAGACCCATGTGATGACAGATAGATCTGTATGATTCTAAACATAACTGACGCAAATTAAACACACTTCTCTTCCGCTCTATCTACTTTTTAATCACTAGGGCATATTGTGTAACGACTGTAAATACCTTGTGAAGAAATCGAAAAAAATATGTAACAACAAGGCTACTGTCAAGATTGTTCCATAATAAAAGAATGTAAAAGCAATGTAGTATACAGCGTTTATTCCATAAGTTTAACAAAGACCCCTTTTATTCGAAGTGCTAATGATTACTAGATTACTAGAGGTGTGTGGATTTTTAATTTAGGAGATACTAAATAATGGCATTAAGTTGTCGAAAAAATCCTTAGGTTTACCTAGTTTTTGTTCATTTTGAATATTCTAAATATGTATTATTTCACCACATCTGTTATTTACGAGTCGCACTCTGAAATGATTTAGCAGAGTTAAAAGGTCAAAAGTCTATTGCTGTTTGAATATAATTATGGTGTTGAACTATATTTCTTTCAGTAAAATGTTGTAACAGGAATATATTTGTATGCAGTGTTCATTCTACAAGTTGAAAAATTCTCTCTCCACGTGTTGCACCAATAAAGACATGTTGTTTTATAAAATGTTGGGTACGAAGACATACTGAAATAACCATAATTTTCTGTTGAGGTTTAATTAGGTACACCCATTGTGAATCCTCAAACTATTTTTACATTTTTTGTTGCATATAATATGTACTTTGCGATCTGAATAGTTTCTGATAAGGATATGAAATTTTTTGAACTAACACTACGTTTGTGGTTGCACGAGCTGTTTAGGAGTGCCATGCAAAAAAAATTAAATAATTCTGAGAATAGATTGAGATGAGCATTGTTCATACCAACATATTCTGTATTATCAGGTGGGGATAGAATAAGACTGTGCCTTGCCACATAGATATATACGTGTAATTACTCGTTGATAAGTATTAATTTAAATGTGAATTTCCAATTTTGGCAACGCATGCATGTTCTTCGTTGAATGTAGTGTTTAAGACCTATGCCCTGTAACCTATTTATTTACTCTATATTGTGAAAATGAAAACTGATCAAGATAGAACGAAAATCCTAACAATTTTTGCTATTTTGAAAATGGATTCAAAACTGTTAGAGCTGTTTTTATATTCTTTCTTGAATATATTATTTTAGAATATCACGCGACAATAATTAATCACTTCGCAAAAAGGGGTAAATGTAGTATAATATATACATAATCTCTTATCGGAAATAGTCATGATGGTTCGCGATTCTGCAAATTTATTACTGCACGGGTATTGTTGAAATTAAATTTACCCTCAGTGTTAGATAGATTATTGGCATAAACTCAAAAAATTGCACGGCTGAAAAAAACTTAGTATGGTAGGGTACGTTCCAAAATACTTTCCACTACAGCTTATTTTTTGATTAATTATGAAATTAGTATGTATTCATTCATTTAATTCAATTGTCTTTGCGAAGAGATTAATGTGGCTAAAATTCTCTCGAAAAACGTTACGCGAAGAAATCGATCCAATTCGGAAAAAGGTGCTGGTATAGTGTGCGCTTTATTGAGAGTAATGGTAACTACCATATGTGCAAATACCTACCATGTACAAAGATGAATTCTCGCCACTAGATTTACATTGGGTTATACTGGGTACACAATACAACATTAGATCAGAATCATGCCGGTAAATCGTATACTATACCAGCACTGGAAAAAATCGGAAAATGGCCTAAAAAAAACGATATCAAAAATGGATAAAATAGTATTTGACACGCAGTATGTCCTAAGTGAAGAATTCTATATTTTATACAAGTGTATAGTTTGGTACATCTAGTATGACTTCATTGTTTTCCTAAAGTGGTTACGAAAAACAATAGAGCAAAGAAAAAAAACCATCTGCGTCTAAACAAGATATGATAATGTGATGGTTTTTTAATATGGGGCAGCTCGCGATAGAATGGATTAATTGAATAATATATTTACGGATGTTTTTAAGTTTAAGATAAGAAGAAGAATATTTGGGATGATGGATTTGACAATTTTTTATTTTCGAGAAATACTCACCTTGAATCAGAGCGTGGATGAAGTTTAACATAATTCCACAAGATAAAAACATTAAATATATGACGCACAGAACGTTATTATATATTCACTTTTTTCTATTGTATTGTGAAATAACGAAAATATAATAAAACTAGGATGTTTCATATTCGCACAAACCTGATCAACTCAAGTGAAATACGTAATTTTGTAGTTACGTATAAGCTTATTGAGAAGAGACGTGTTAGCTAAGACTGTTATGTGAATATTCTGTTTATGTCATACTTCTATCTATTCGGCACGAAATATAAATTCCTATAGCGAGGTCTAGTTAAGGTAACATTTATATCATCATTCAAAATAATTGTACTTTGAAAACGAAAAATTAAGAATTTTATATATGTATTCGATATTAAATTGGAGACGACGTTTAATTGTAAAATGTATGTTGCAGGATGAAAAATATCTATTTCAATTTTAAAATACAGATGTATCTATAGCTCTTTTTCGCTTTACAATTTGCTGAAACTATTTCGGCAGACTTGGTCTTTAAAATATACTTATTTCTGAACTTGACGACATTAGATCAGGAACCATTTTTAAATTATAACCACATTGTCGTTCATCATATCCAACTACCATTGTTTTTACAGCATAGTCGAAATAAGACACGTTTTCGACGTCTCGCATTTCATTTTGTTCATTGCCTTTATGAATTTTACAGAGTGCCTGCAGATTCTGCGAACAAACATGGAATCATCGACAATACGGCCACTCTTGGTAGCTCCAATTGATACGACGCAACATCGTATAATCCGCTTACGTGTATGAGGGAATGTGTTTTCTCTTCGAAAAATCTCACGGCGGATCTTAGTGCCTGGTGTGCAAGGTCTGAGGAGGGATGATTTCATTGGACATGGACAGAGTCCAATGCAGAGCGCAAATAACGCAATGACAACAACTTGTCAGTGATGTTACTAAAAGATTTTAATCAACTCTCGTCACTTTTGTTAGAAAAAAACAAGTTTTATCACATCACGCAATTCGTAGGTACTATTCGGACCTGAGGACCCGTCGCGAAAGCACCTGATGTTCCTCACATGTATATATATCTAATATATATATATATATAATTTTTATAAATTTATATACTTATTTCTAAAGGCCCTCGTTGATATTCCTGTAAAGCAATGCGCGAAAGGGATAACAGAGATGAGGTGAGAACACTTAACGGCAGTTCCTAGAGCGGACCCAAGAAACAGGGTACAAGGGTTATATATCGTTAAAAAATATTGGCTGGGTGGTACAGACGCCACGAAACGAAGGGATCAGCGGGATGGGTTAAGGGGCAGACATTCACAAACACGGGGAAATTTTATAGATATATTTATTGAGTACTTAGCGTGTAAGAGTATAGAATATATGTACCTTATCGTTAAATATTATTACATGGTAATATATAATGACGTAGTCTTTAAAATAAACCTCGCGCGGGCGTGCGCGCGCACCCGCGTGTGTGTTTGTGTTCAAGAGTATTTACATAATGATCGCAATTAATATGTACAATTTCCACGAAAAGAAAAGAGAATAAGATACAGACGAACGGTCGAGCCGGCTAAAGTCGCCGCGGACGGTGATCGAGGAGGATTCGATGAGTCCTGATCGATCTACGTCCAACAGGCGTCTCACCGATTCAGCGAGATGCGGAGGAGGAATCACTGTCTTTCGTTTTCTCTGCGGACCTAAATCAGCCGTCGCCTATATGAAAATATAAAGGGTGATATAGTGAGATGATTTTCATGGGCGTGGGTGTACGAAACTACCGCTACCGATAATTGTAGGTACCCTAATCATCAACATCAATGTCACGTCCGATCTATTTTACGACTGGGCTCTCCATCGTGAGCAAACTTAACATCATTGTATCCGTCGTTCTCTTCTGCATCGGACGCCTAAGTGTCGCAGGGGTCAGTATCTCAACAGTATCTCAACGGAATAAAATATAATTTCGTACGTCGTGTATGTACAAAAAGAAAGGTAGGGCAACTGCCGGTACCGTCCGGTACTTTACGCATACCGGAAGGCTACCCGGGTATCTGCCATCGGTCTTTTTCCAGGCCCAATTCGTCCTCGCTGTTAAGAGTGATCAGGACTCCCTTCTTTTCTCTCCCACGATGACTATCGTTAACACAATTTTAATATATTAATTTATGTAGTAGCTCTCTCACTCGCTCGTGCATTCTCCCTCTCTCTCTCTCTCTTTTTCACAAATACACCCACACATTCTCAGTTCGCAATATTCTTCCTTTAACTTTCTCTCTCACCAGGCTTTAGAGTTTAAGACATACACAATAGTTACGAAGTATTGCTTTTTCTTAGTCGCGTGCCGACGGCAATTTTCCTCCGCTTCGTGCTGCGATGGACCCTCGTGGCCCACGAAGAGAAGGCAGAAATCCGCGTCGTGCGTAACAATAATCAATTTTGCACCTCCCTGCTGCGTGCCTCGAGCAGAATTCCGTTTTACGTCTGGTTATAGAATGAAATAGAAATCTGCGCATGCGCGTATCCCCGAAAATCTCGTGATCCAGCAAAGTCCTCGAGAGGACCATTTTACAAACGGAATTCCTCCCGCGCCCCAGCGTCTGAGGGCAACGATGCGCTAAGCGTAAGGTTAACTCGAGTACAGGACATTTTAAACGACCTATCGCTCTCTTTTTCTCTCTCCCGTTTTTACGTATCAATTTGTCGCGAGTAGACGAGTCTATACGTAGAAAACTGTGCAAGATCCCCGACGGGTTCCTCGGATGAGCCGCGATTATGCTCCCGGTATGCTGAGCAACTATTGGCTATTGCAGTGCTAGGGGCGGGTAACGGCGAGTTAACGGACAAATCAGACAAGCGTTAATTGCAGATCCTCGACCTTCGTGCAGGGTGCAATCGTATGTGACCACGAGGATCCTCGATGGAAATGGTATCGCGTTTGGATGGATCGTGCAAAAATTTCGCGGACGTTTGCTCGGTCGAACCCGAGGGCTCATTCTGGATCCGTCAAACCGGTGCGACCCCCTCGCTACGGAAGTATACACCGTATCCCTAAAGTTCGGTAACACGTTTCGTATTTTATGATCGTGTGGACGCATGCCGATTTACACGTGGTTCCCATGTCGAGTCATTGTGCAAAAAAAACCATTTGAGTTATTCTTTAATATGATATATGTACGACATCTGTGATATTTCTAGTTTTTGTGTAATAAAATAGCAAAAGTGTTACACCCCTTTAGGGACATCCTGTACAGAGAGTCTCACTTCTTTCGAGCATCTTAAATATCTCGATTATATCTTATGATATATTAATATCATATTATGTGTCAATATTACGAGAGCATTATGGGTCGAATTCATATTGACCTCGGATACTATGTTATTGAAAATATGCAGTAATATTTAAAAATATTTCGATGACCTTGAAAACTCGAAAAAAGAGAAAGATTTCGAGAATATTTGTTTGGCTGTCATATTTGTCCCTCTGAACAAAAAAATATTTTCTTTCGACATTGTTCCCTATTATAAAAAATATGTGATGTTTTTAAGACTCTCGAGTTAAGTGAGGCACCCGTATAAACAACCTTAGAAAGTAAACTCCGATTTACTTGATGATTAAAGGCATTTACTTGTGCATACACAAGTGATGAGTGAATTATGAGCATATTTGCGCAGTGATCCAGATCATTGAAAGAAATCAGAGTATGACCGAAATTAATCGCTACAAAAATATTCAATTTCACTTCGCAGAATGAAATGCTTTGCAATTTGATGCGTTCTTTACGCGTTTTTATGTTTTTTTTTTCTTAATTGGGTTCCTTTAGTTGTAAATGATCTTACAAGGAATACGGTCCGACGTCTATAGTACGTGCAAAAATCGCCTAACAAGATAAAGGCGAATATTACTTCAAAAATTGGTGCACTAAATCAATGCCTTCTACCAACGTTTAATGCTTGCACCCATAATTCACTTATATATTATACAGGTCTGTGATACGGTCTCATATACGGGTTTCCAATACTTAAAGCATTACGAAGGATGTTAGAAATAATTCTGAGAGCTACCGCAGCGAAAGGGTCGACTAAAAGCGTTATGCATAGCTGTTTGTCGTTAGGATTGCACAGGTGGCAGTCTCGAAAATATCTTTGAGTTTTGTCTGTGCGCGAGGTCGATTGGATCACAGATTAATATGCCCGACCGTACCTCGGGCTCTTTTTTCCTCGAGAAAAATCCTGGAGGCCTTTGAACGTCCGCGAGCAATTCGTCGAGCGGAATAGGTTTTACGGCGTGGCCAAAGTTACGGCGTTGATCGTCCTATCGTCAAAATGATGGGACATTCGGCGGCAGTGCCCTTAATTATCCGACATGAATTATTCTCAGCCGTAACCTCGTGCCACCCGATGATAATTATTCTCTGCGGGCGGACGTGGATGCTACTTTGCGGCTTTTGCGGCTATACACAAAAGATATGTACAGCGGCGCTACATGTTATGTTCACTAGCACACTCTTAATCGCTCACTAAAAACCCCCTTGTTCGTCTGTTCGCGCTATTACGTTACGCTGTAGTTATGATTATGTATCCTTTTAATTTACCGTACACCTACATGGAACACAACGTGGCTGAACGACATGGCTCGCACGTTACCTCGCTGCTTCCCTATTATATTATACGTACGTGTTATACTTTTTTTTAAGTTCCTTTACTTTCTATGTCAGTTACTTCATTTGATCCAAACCACGGAGTTCGATCTATATTATTTGGATTTTTTCTCTTTTCTCTTTTAACCCGATACTGATAAACATCGATTGAGTTCAGTTATATCCTTACAGAGGGCAGTTCTAAGGGGTATTTTGGTGGGGCGCATGAGAATTCCTTGGGACTTACCCACAGACACACGGTTACGTAGGATTTTCTTTGACGACACAATTCAAAAAATAATTTTTCATTTTTAGTAGAAAGATAGGCGGGGCATTTCCGTACAATAGTAATATTACCGTTATTATTATTATTAATATTATCATCATCATTATTATTAGCGTATTATCGTTAGTATTATCGTATTATTACTTTTTATCATTACCGTTATTAATCATCGTTATAATTATTACTATTATTAATATTATCATTATTATCGTTAGTATTAGTATCGGTAGTATTAATTTTTACCATTATCTCTCCTCGTGGACAATGTTACTTTGACGGGGCTCGTTACGATCGAGGCCTCGGGTTGACCGATCTTTTATTCGCGTCCCAGCATCGACGGCTTCGTCGTTTCGTTTCGTCGATCGCGTCAATTTCACGACAGCTTTTTGCACGTGTCCTGATAGGTACATTTATTCCGAACAGATTTCGCTCTGCACACCGGCTACACGGTCACGAGTTTGCGAGTATCGCTTTAATACGACAAATCGACGAACTGCCGGCTGATAAATGGCGATCTCGCCAAGGAGATTAAACGGATCTCTCAGATCTCCGATCGACGTCGATCCGATCTAATCGTTACCCCAAGCCGCGACTATCTATGAAACCTTCATCCTCTCAGCTACAATTTCGGCTACCATGACATACATCGAATTCCTGCAAAGTATAGCAACACGGTCCTGCACGGATCACGATCGTGCTCAGGCCTCCGTCCGTGCGCTCTAACGTGCATACATATAAAAAAGCATTATCGACAGTTCCATTTGAGTTTACGGCGTTTTACTCGTACATCGTTATATTTATCTACATTTACCAGTAGTCGAATAGCTATATTTACAACTGCTCCGCCTTCGCTAGTACTCCGTTGCGTCGTGTTAAAAATATCTCCTGTATATCTGTTGTGTCGACGTGTTTCTTTTTTTTTCCTTTCTCTCTTTCTCTCTCTCTCTCTCTCTCTACAACGTGACATCCTGGTGACGTCAAAAGTACGGCTGCGTACCTATCTCGGACGAAAGCACCACGCCCAAGAAGCTTTGAACTCCGGGGCATATCCCGATCGTGCTTGCTCGTCTCATAGACCCTGTTGCATCGAACATCGGCTCGAGTTCGATCGATGCTTCGACGATAGACCGAGATCGTTTTTCTCCTCCCTCTCCCCACCTCATTCGTTCTTTTCCCCCCCTTCTGTCCTTCGCAACACTCGTCTGTCGGATTTCGTCACGGACGGCACCTTGAAAGTTCATGCACTCACTTAGTCCCACTCTTAGCGTATCTGCTTCGATCCGAGTGTCCCACCCTCTAGAAAATAATCACAACATAACAAGCTTTATATTCTTCGTTTCGTTAATAATGCGACTAGTTTAATCCCGACGGTTCCCGGTATCCCGAGCGCATCGACGAAGTTCGTCCTGTTTTTCCCCTTGCTTGTCGACGAGCGCATTGGAGATGTCAGTTCCTCAATGTCGAGTGTGTCGACTAAATCCGATCTCCTGTCGCTAACGGATCCACGAAAATCGGTTCTCGACGATCGTTCACGAAGTTGGGTACTCGACGATCATCGAAGAAATTCGGTTCACCTGACAAGCGTATAGACAAAATTCGATTTACGACGAATGCAACGAAGAGGTATGATTCTTTGTTTCGAAAGTATCCACGAGATTCGGTTGTGTAGATCGTCGATGACGGTCGGTACCCGATGATCAGTTTATCGAAGAAACTTCATCGTCGTTCGGTGATGTACCTATCGAAGAGACTCGATTTTCGATGGCAATCCGCTACGCGAGAAGATTCGATTCCCCGACTACGATTTCGACGTCGCTCGCGAGGGACCTCTTGCCTTGCGATAAGCGCGTCGAGAGAAGGCGGACATGATGCTCCAGGAGAGAGAAGAGAACGACGCTTGTAAGACGATGGAGCAGAAACGACGATCGTCAGCAACGCAGGCCTCTCTCCCATCATTCCCCTCTCCCTGTGGGGATTCACGTCGGCACGCGTATCAAGTCCCAAATGGTACCTCCGGCTCGCCGTGTTTCCTCGAATCACGAGTCGTGCCTGTGGATCCTGTTGCGCCTGTTGCCGCTCTTCCGTCTTTTCCTCTTGGTATCCCTGGTGAAGGCCACGTTACCAGGGTCGTCCGCCAGTTGCGGATACCTGTGGACACTGTGTATGTCGACACCCTCGTATCCATCCACAGTACCACGGCTGATCAGCTCGTCCTTCTCCTCCTTCGACCAGTCGCCCCTGCCTTGAAAACCTGCTATCACGAGCTGCTTCTCGATCTCCCAAGCCCTCTCAACGGCCCTCTTATGAGCGTGCTTCAGTATCCTGTGTCTCTCCTGCTCAGGATCAGCGCCGTACTTTATCACCACCGCGGCATCCGGATTGTGCAGACGCAACTCCTTCCAGGTGCCGGTGCCGTGTTCCGTCGTCTCGTGGGTCGAGACGTTGAACATGCTTCCAAGCCGTCGCAGCTCCTCCATGTCGTCCCTGATCTTCAGGGCGTTGTCCTTGACGAAGTAGAAGACGTCCTGATCGTGGACGCTGAAGTGCAGAGGTAGGAAGTACGAGTTGTTGAAGACAGACGTCACTACGTCCTGCACGACACTGTTGACCCCGTCTACCACGCTCACGAGGGCGCGTCCGCCTACCCTCGATACCAGGATGCCCTCTCCAAAGACGGCGCGACGATGGGCCACGCGTGGGAGAAGATTCCTGGTTTTGGGTTCCAGCTTTAGTAAGGGCTTAGGGACGAAGCCCAGGTCACTGAACTTCTCGTGGACGCGATTGACGATGCACTGTAGGCCGGACATCACGCCGAAATCGGGTGTGAGCTGGGGAGAGGTTATGGTCGCGCTCGGCTGGTAGACCATTTGTTTCGTGTACTCGGAGCCGAGCATCGAGGAAATGTCGTAGCCGTAAAGTTTCAGCCAACTAGCGAGGTCGGTCATGTATTCGACGTTCTGCTTGAAGTTTATGGGATCGTTGTTGCGGAACCGGTAGATGAAAATGTCCGTAGGTGTCGTGAGCTCGTTAGCCATTTGCTCCCAGGCTGGGGTCATCCATTGGCCCACTGTGGGGTCGTAGAGTCTCTTGTGCAGATAGATCAGCTTGGTGTTGGGATCGAAGAGACCGCCGTGGAAATCGATGGGGAGGTAGAAGTCTGGATTGGTATCCTTGATGATCTTGCCGAATGGCGTACGTCGCATCTCCTTGATGAGATTGCCGTTAGTGTCGAAGAGGGCCAATGGTGAGCCATTTTGGTCAGTCGCTACGTAGAATCTCTGCTCGGACGTTTCGACGGTCATGAGGAAATCGCGGGAGTCGTAAAGAAACCGGAAGGTTTTCGACGACTTGGGGAAGTGCACGTGAGTTATCAGATCGGGTGTCTTCGGATTTGCATAGAAGAACTGCGTAATATTTTCTCGATCGTCGTTCCATGCTACCAATCTTCCACGATCGTCGTAGAAGTACCAGATTTGGAACTTCTTGTGCTCCGATGCATGGATCAGCTGGCCTCGAGAATTGTACCTGCAAAAAATAATAAGGTAATTGAATTTGTCTTTTTGAATTATTTCAAAAATTATTTATTAACCAAATCCTTTTTCATGAACATTTGAATATCTAACACTATTATATTCATTTTAAGAGTTTAGTAATGACTCTTATGACAAACTGAAGCACCTATTTGACTAAACATTCTATAAATAATACTTGATCTTATTGACTGTTTTGTATTATTCAACAATTTTTTAAAGAATAAAAGTACTTTGATTCTATAATATTAACAATACATATGGCTTTGTTATTTTGTGGTATAGTTACTCTAATAAAAAAAAAAAGGAAATCATTTTTCTAATTGTTACATATAGGTCAAAAATTATCACATTCGTGATAGTTTTATAGTGGAATTTTAAAGAGAAAGTGTGTTAATACGATCATTATAAGATTACATTCAGATGTATAATAATTGTTTTCATTTTTTCAAATTAAGAAAGTACATGTACATATCAAATTTCTTCTGCCTTCTTCTTTAACCCCTCCTCAAAGAGTGCTGCCCATTTTAACAAATATTCAATATGTATATCCTTAATAATCCCCAAAATTTATAGGAATGCCTGTAACCGTGAAAGAATGAAATAATTAAATATCTAACCAACCTGTACTTATGCTCTCCGCGTATAACAACGAATCCTCTTCCGTCGTACGAGTTGAACTCGACATCACCGTACTGAACTACGCGATCTCCACTATCGTAACCCAGCGCAATCTTCTCGTTGTGTTCCGTCACACCGACCACGTTGCCATTTTCATCGTACGCGTACTGCCAGTTATTCTCGGTATCCGCCACCTCGAGCACATGGCCATCCGCGTTGTACGTTATCTTCTCCATCCTGGACCACTCCTTCTTTTGCAACGACTCCTTCCCGATCGTCAGTTTCCTCATCTTTATGCGGTTTCGATTGTCGTACTCCAGCTCCATGCGGAACACGTCGAAGGACCGTATGTTCATGAGAACTGTCTTCACACGGCCATGCTCGTCGTAATCGGTCACCGTGAAGAACTGTTTACTGCTGTCCTGCATGACAGATCGATTGAAGAGGTTCCTGTAGATACGGAGATCTCCGACGCCCTCCAAAATCCCGAGATTCTGATTGTACTTCAGCCGCAGTTGTGGAATCTGTTTGCCGTTTATGTCCACTTCGATTCCGGATATGCGCGCATTGCCATCGTACTGGTAACGATAATGCGCGTTGTCCATGCCGCTCTTACTGCCGAACTTGATTTTCTCATCCTTCACTATGCCAGCATGGTACTTGTACTCGATACGCATTTCAAAGTTAGGTTCATTGATGTCGATGCTGCGCACTAGGCTCGTTGTTTCTTGGTAGGTGTAGTGAATGGAAGATAGGCCTGTGGCAATAAAGATGAGTATTGGTGAAATGTTAGGGTAAATGCAAGACATTGGTTTGTCACATAAGTAAGTTGGATTGCATTTAGTTATTGTATTTAGTTATAATCAAATGTACAGACGCTGTGACCGAACAGGTGTAGGGTAAAATACGTGTTTTGCAGAAAAGATGAAAAAGAAACGGAGAGAATATATGTATATAAGCAGTATAATGGATTTTCATAAGTTGTATATTCATAGCGACATGAACCTACTGTAATGCAGTCGCGTGTCGAAGGAATATATGTATACATATGGATAAGTCATAATATGATAGAGAAAATCAAAGTTACTATATAAAGGAAAAAGTATATTGTGCTACCAGGAGGTAAAGTGTTTCAAAATCAAAAGTACTGAAATTTATACACTGTATTATTTAATTTTATCGTTTGCTTTTCTTCATAGGGTAATCGAATATAAGGAATTATAGGTATGCACAGAGAAATTGCTAGAATTTAATACTCGTTTGTGAAAAACTTTCAGATAAGGGGAGGAAGATTGAAAGACCTGACAGCTTTGTCTTTCAAGATATCCAACTTCCTCGATATCATCTACTAAGCTTTTGCTAGTTCATTTGATGAAGTTATAGAAGTACATACCAGCAAGAGTGGTTTCCAGTCGTCCTGTATGATCATAGACGTATGCTACTTTTCCGCTCTGGTGAGGGTAGACCTTTGCCAGAATCTGTCCATCGTCGTTGTAAAGAATCTCGTAAGGATGCCTATTCATGGGCGAGTAATATTGATACTTGTAGAATCCAAGAGACGTTTGTAGAGAGAATGCGTGTATGTGCCCTCTGGGAGTGGTCAGGGACTGCAGTGCACCTGCTTCATCGTACTGCAGTAGATAATCACTTCCCCTAGGAGTAGTGACTTTAAGAGGCAGGCTGCTGAACATGTCCTTGAAAGCGTAGACCATAGACGTTCCATCACTGTACTTGATCTCGTATAATCTACCCGCTCTGTCAAAACCATAAGTTTCGCTTATGTCGCCCCATGTCCAGCTGGTTAGTCTGCTAAAACGATCGTATTCTAACTCCACGCTGGCAAAGATTCCATTTCTGGGGATAGAACCCCACTTTACTGGCCTAGCAGTTCTGTCGTAGGTTACGTTCAAGAGCTCCACTCGATCGTCCATGAAGACTGCCACGGTGTTGGTTTCTCTATCGTATTCAAGCGATAGAAGAATCTCCCCATTAACTCTCAGCTTCCTACCGACTTGGGCTACGGCCTTAGAATTTCCTCGATTTTTGTTGCCCTGAATTTTCCTGAGGAAGTACCGCCACTCGAACCTGTTAGCAAGATCTCCGGCAATCTCGGTTCTCTGCTTGGCCGGCACCGGATAACTTTCGCCCAGAAGAGGCTCTATTTCTGCCAAAATCGAGTAAGGCATGGTGTCAGTGCTGACCGTATGTGCCCAGGGGGTGACTCTGCCAACCGAACCGTCGGCTAAGACGGTCGTCCTCTGTTCAGCCTCACCCACTTTTGTGACCACGGAGGATCCCTTGATCAACATCGACACGGGTTTTCTGTTATTCTGGCCTACCTTAACAACCGCTCCTTTCAAGCTTAGATCAAAGGTAAGACTGATCACTTTTCCAGTTGGCGTCACTGCGCTGGTAAGTCTACCGAATTCATCATAATTATAAACATAACTTCTGCCAGTGCTGTCGAGCTTCGTCTTCAGCAGACCGGTGGGTCCGTGATAATCAAAGGTGACGTTATAATTATCCGGTGTGCTTAGCTCGTGCAGCATCTTCATTCTCGACATTCTGAGTCTGCACTTCTGCCCCTTCGTATTCTCGATCGAGTTCACCTGACTGCTGTAATCTCTTAATAAGAACACCTTGTTACCAGCCGCATCGGTGACCGTGCTCAGCTTGCCGTTACTCGTGTTCACGTTGTAGGCGAACAGGTAGACCGTCTCGCCAGTCAGGATGTTCTTTGTGGCGATATGCTGGCCGAAGCGATTGAACACGTATATTTCCTGCGTGTCCGGCGAGTAGATCTCGTACTCCCTCGCTCCGCTGGCATCGGGTATGCTCGCCATCACGGACCGTATCCTGTAATTGGCTTGGTCACCTATATGCACTACGCCATCTGGCGACACCGCCACGGCCGATATAGTGTTGAATTTCGATGTTGAGGCGAGGTAGTGATCGGCTTCAAAGCAGTCGCAGCCACGTTCCAAGCAGTTGCACTTCGACTCCGCGCCGGCGTACGGTGATATCTTCCCGTCTGTGCCTATTACTCTGACCCTATTGATCCTCTGAGAGTCGCTCTCGGCGATGTACAGATTTCCGGATGGTCCAAAGGCGATACTCTGGGGCATGACCAGGGTGGCGTGCGTAGCCAGCTCGGTATCGAAGGTCGATGAAGGCGAGGCGCAGTGAAGAGGCCGTCCAGCGACTACTTTGACGCGACCGTCCGGCGCCAGTTGCAGGACCATATGATCGTCGATCATGTGCAGTGAATTATCCAGCGGGTTGATTGCCAGTTCAGTTGGCCAACGCAGGTGAACCTCTTCCACGTTCAGCGTACCCTCGCAGGGAATGGGTTTCCAGTGAGACTTGTGCATGTGATTGCCGATTACCGTGGTGATGATACCGTCCCTGTCGACCATCCTGATGTTGGTGCCGTCTGCAAAGTACAGGACATTGTCGGCCGACACTGCAACGCCCTTTGGATAGGCGAGTTTAGCGTCTCGCGCGAGAGCACCGTCGCCGCAATGAGCCTCATCTCCTGGAAGGCAACGTTCACCGGAGCCGACAACCGTTTCCCAATTGTGGTCCGGATCACTGTAGTCATTGGTGTCACGCACTCGTATGATCTGGTGAGATTCTGGGTCGGAGATGTATAAAGCACCGTCTAGTGGGCTCAATGCGATGTGGTAGCGGTAGGATACTCTGGTTGCACTGTGAATATGATTAGAATGGCTCAGAGTTTGTTGTCATAGGGAGAGTGTATAAAGAACGGAGAGGATTACTTCAAAATGTTATAATAAACAAGACGTGTATACTAATGCAATTAGACAGAATTGCTTATCATGATGCATGGTGTATATAAATTCATATATTATTATTCGAGGAACTTACAAGAGAAAATAAGTCTCGATAAATGCCTAAATGGTAATCAATATATGAATAACAGCCCAAATAAAATCAAAGCTCGTTCAAATGTAGAAAGCCAATTTTAAAAATTATTCAAATCTCATTGAATTAAGACAATAGATCCAGATATGGCAGATCATTACTCACTTAAGACGAACCACCGTCCTGACGGTTCCATCAACGAGGATCTTTCTAACAAGATTAAAGTCGCCGACGAAGATCGATCCATCCGGTGCCGTTGCGAGGGCCACCGGTGCAAGCAACCGCTGTTTTGACGCCTGGCCATCGCAGTCGTAACAATCGAGAGGCCTCTGATGTCCATCTCCCATCGTCGTGAGAATAACTCTGGGCTTGTGCTTCAGATAGATATTAGAGCCGTCTCCTTTCTGCAGGATCCCCTCGTGGAAGTTGTATCTGTGATGAATATCCAGATTCCAGCCACCCACTTCCGAGATAGACATGTCGTGGCCGCTGAGCTTCGTGGTTTGCACGTCCCAAATGATGTCCTTGCAGTCGCTGTACTCGTAGCCGACTTTCACCATGGCGGTCGTCACCCCATAGACCCTCTGACGGTAGACATTTAATCGGTTCCAGGCGTAAGTGAACTTGATCACCGGATCCGCCTCGAACGTCTTCTCGAACAGGATACCCTCGATCGTGATTCTCAAGTGGATCAGATTCAGCGTAGGCGGAATAATCTCGGGCGTTAATTGCAGTTGTATTGTCGAGAGATAGCCAGCAGCTCTGGAGCTGTGGTAAACGAGATTCAACCCTGTGCCGGGTATCTGGAGGCTCTCCTGTATCACTTGGGATTCCGCTAAAATGGCGCTTTTGTCGGGGCAGGCTCCTTGGAAACCGTGTTTCCAGGTAGCAAGTACAACGGGTTTCATTCGATCGTAATCATGAGCCCCGCAAGCGTGGGGAACGTGGACCGGTGTTTTCTCCTCCGCTGTGCTCATTACGATCTTATCGATTATTACGACCTGCGGCACACGATAACAGAAGTGTTATTTGTTTTTAATGGTGGATCGTGGGATATTTATATGGAGACTAATGCAGCGCTTGATAATGACCGATTTCTTTCTCCATCTATTTGTATTTTTAAACTACTCTTGAAATACTTAACGAATAATATTTTCGATGTTATTTTTTCAAGGTAATGTCATCAGTCATATCCCAAGTTCTGTGCCAAATAATATATTCCGAATGGAATATGAAAGGATAATATTGACCCGCATAATGCGCCGAATATTATTTTATCAATCAATTATATTTCGTCATCAATTAATAATTAAATCGGCTATTGTCCAAAGCGTTTTGTACCGAATTCAGCTAAGCGCAGCGTATACTGATAACAAAGCAATCTCTTCAAAAGTTAAACTCCGCGATAATTCAACAAAGGAATGTCCGAAACAATCTACGTTCTGAGCGCATAGTGGCTCCGTATTTGTTGACGATCCGCGCAGGAAGATTCTCACCTCGTTCCACGGAACAAAGACTATGTGACTCTGCGGCTTGAATGGAGATCTGCCGAATTGCAAAGTCACCGCGCCGCCACCGTTCACTAGCAGGTCGAACCAGCCGTCATCTCTCGTCAAGGTGAAACCCTCTAGGGATGTGCTCGTGCTGACTCTGGCCCCCATCAGGCCGGTACCAAGGTGCGTGACAACCCGACCGCGAACCACCGCCGATCGGCTGTCAGGAAACAATAATGTTAATGATCCGGCACCCGTCACGTCTCCAGTGTCAACTAACGTGATTACTTTTCAATGTGCTCCCTCGTACACTACCAACAAAGCAATCGCAATCTAGTCTAATCTCAATCTACGACATTACTCCTTCATCGTTTGCACTTTGGAGCAGTGTCACCGAGCAAAAAATCCGGACACAAAGATACTGTTACTCGACGATTCGGTTCGCCACGAGAAGTCTCGTCGTTTGATTCGATGGAAATACACAATGATATCAACGCGGTACCAGTATCTTCTTACCGCATCGATAATTATTCCGTGCTCATCTGATAAGAATCACGGATCAAATCTTTCAATCCGCTGTTAACATTCGACGCTGTTTGTCTCCGCGGATCGAACCACTCGATGTCAGTGCTAAAGAGGGGTTCGTGAAGTAACGAATGGACCGTTTCTACCGTCAGATGTACGACCATTGCGCGTTGTAGGGTTTCGACGTGTCGGATCTCCCTTACATCGGAAGTCCCTAGTTTCTCGACGAGAGCTGAGAAACTAACCGAGCCTTGGCTGGCTCTGTACTGCCTCTTTGGCACTGAATCGTCGGTCGAGGACGATTCGCCGTTATAATATATACATGTACATATATACACGAGTAACACAAATTCGGAAGCTCAACGTAAAAGGCACGAAACACAACGTAGGAATAATAAGGTAACCCAACCATGCAACGAGAAAGTGTTTAACAATGATAGGGGGGACAACGTGTGACTTCGAGCATTCATGGAAAGCGCCTCGACGATCGAGGAGTTTGATCGTCGGCCGATCGACGATCTCTCGTGCCCTGAGGGCTCTAAGATCGTCGACGGTGCGATCGATACAGTTACTCGCTCGTGGCTGGTGCGCATCCGCACGAACGTTTGCGATCGGATGCAGGATGTATATATATGATACCAAATGCACGAAAATATCGTCAAATAGCAGCATCTATTACCGCTTATACGCTAGGGAGTTTAAAGCAACCCCGTTCTTTCTAGTCGAGCTTTATCGACGTCATGGCATTTCTTACCTTGTGTTGAAGTGATTCCAGAACATACTGATCGGGCAGCACGGATAAAACAGAGCCGAGTTAAAATGGTGTGATTAAAGGCAAAACTAGATGAGAAAGAGAGAGGGGGGGGGGGAAATGGAAAGAAGAGAGGAGGAGGAAGAAAAGAGAGAGAGAAAGAGAAAAAAACAATAATAGAGAAGGTGGTCTCGGTTGAGAAGAAAATATAGAAGAGATGTAGAGAGAGAAAGAGAGAGAATTTTCGCCGAGGGAAGAATTTCGATATGTCGGAATACGTTAGAAATTGTTACACCCGCCTGCAGACCCTTGGGCAAAGAAAAAAAAAGAAAAACTTTCGATGTATCAAACTCTGCCCTTTCCTAGTATGATGGATAAAAAAGCTCGAGGCTTAAACGTGGGCTCACACATTCACGCAAGCTTCATTCGGCCGGACACGAGAGTGATGGGCAGAGTTAGAGATGGGCCAAGAGGAGGAGGGGTAAAGAAAGATAGGGAGTGAATAAATCGGACCCTTGCAAATATTGGCAGATCGAGTATCTAAGAGATAGCGATAAAAACGAGTAGAGATAGTATGAGTGTGGCAGAATGGAAATGGGGTTTAGTGCAGGGCACACGCTCGCGCACACGTACGTACAAAACATATGTATAAAACTTTTGGGATGTGATTTCACACGGGTCACAACAACGCAGAGAATATCATATCTATGTATACGTCTTCGTGTCTGTATTGGTACACAAGTGTATGGGAAGATATACAGATATGCATGTCTTGCAGGCGCAAAGGCACCTGAAAATCTTCCCGGTCCCCTGACAATTTGGAACGCCTTTTTCGTATTGCGAAGCTCGAACGGATAGATCGAACGATCTCATAGCGGGCTTTTGCACGCGGTGGAATTGCAACGAGATAACCCTTTGCGCTCAAAGACAGGCATTGAAATTCACTTATACAATTCGAAGAGCCGTTGAAGCTAACTTTAATCCAAGCTCTCATCGTAATATACATCTTTATTTCTACGCATATATGCATTCCTCATCCTTTATAGAATCTTGGCGGGAAATCATTCAGGGCTGTCAATGTGTATATTGGAAAATTTCGTCGAGTGCAAAGGGTTAGCAAATTTGAATCCTTCTGCCAACGTACATCACTACGGACGTATACCAATTATGGTCCATGTATGTCTGTGGCCAATGTGTTTCTGTATATGCTGTTACGTCTCTTGGCTACGCATGTGTAACGAAGTTCCTTATTTAAACACGTATACGTGTACGCAACATCGAAATCGGGACGGACAGTTTTGGTTGACGATCGCACGATTTCCGGACAAACGCGAGGACGACGAAGACTATGACGATGACAACGGCCGCGAGGACGTAAGAGTGTCACACGATATACGGCAAGCCGCAAAAACTCACCTTTCGTTGAAGGTCTCCTGGTGGGCGTAATTCTGCAGGCTGCCCTCGTCGATCAGGAACTTCATCCTCTCGAAGAAGGACGCTGTGATGGCGGGTGGCTGTTTTCGGAGGAGTATATCGATCGGCTTTGGAGCTGCCATGCAAAGCTGGCTAGTTCGGCATGGGAGACTCGAGCAACACTCTGGATCGGCACAGTCGATGAGACCATCTGAATGAATGCCAATCGGCGGTTATTTAATCTCCACATTGCGTCTAGAACCTAAAGATTCTACAAAACCCTTCCTATGCAAGCTCTTCACATGACTATAATAAAGAAAAGTTTTTAAAAACAACGCATCGAACAGACGTCGCTTGATGTTTTTTGAAAAACGACATAGACATTTTTTATATACGTAGAGCTTGTCATTCTTCATATCGATTATTGAACTCTATTCTACAAATTGAGGAAGTAATAATATTATATTTTCGCGACTTTACTATAGAATTCGGTATAAAAAGGGGTAACACTTTTCAGAAATCTTAACGTGTGTTTCAAATTACAATCAAATCGAGTCCACGCGCGGTAGGCGGTGATCTCATACCTTTGTCATTGTCTCTTCCGTCGTTACAATTCTGCTCGAGAAGTATACTGCAATCCTTGCCGTCCCAACCGTCGTAACATCGGCATTCCCACTGTGCATCGATGCTGACCCTGCACTGGCCGTGCCCGGAGCAAGAGTTTGGACAACCTTCCATCGTGCAGTGCTTGCCATTCCAGCCTGTTACGCAGAGGCACGTGCCATTCTTGCACTGTCCATGCTCGTTGCACCGTGGATCGCATTGCTTCAGGTTGCACAACTCGCCGGACCAACCGGGCAGGCAATCGCAAGCGTTGTCGACACAATGCCCGTGAGGACCGCAATCCAGGTCACAGAGTTCTGAAGGAAAATAGACTGGTTTTAAATCTGGCAACGTTTTATCGCGATCGGCGGTTAATCACTCGAAGCAACATTGAGGAGGGATTTGAAGAAAATTCCGACAACTAGACGAGTCGAGTTAATCGAGAAGCATAAACGTTAGTCAAGGTATACACGAGGGTTATATTATGGAAAACGTTGTCCTCCGAGAATCTGAAATCACAGGAATATTGCTCATGAAATTCCTACAAGAGACTGGAATGTATTTTTAACTCGTAGCGATCGAATTGATTAAATGGAGTAAGATGTTGCCCTTTCTTGTATTAGATGAGGAACTATTCCTTGATCGACGAAATTAGCGTACCCTGCCTTGTAAGAATTACTCGTTTTGCGTAAACGCGTGCACGATAGTTTTAAATGAAATTTTATTGATCCCTATAAACTTTTAACGATAAGATTAGATTCTTAATCGGCAATACCACCAATATTCAATGTGAGTAAAAAAAATAGTCGTATGGCAATATCAATGAACAGTGTCTGCAGCGTTCTCAAATTTGTTATAATAATTGTATAAGTAATATTGATACTATGTAAATTTTATACCCGATAGCTTGCACCGGTAGTTTTCACTTTATCGATAGTCATTTTGGAATTGTTTATTTACGCGTATACGATATCGAGTACCGATTCGAGGTCTTCCACGGATCTTACCCTTGGAACAGTCGTCCCCAGACCACATAGCTTCGCAGAGGCAAGTCTGAGTCTCCAAGTCGAAGTTTCCATGTCCGCTGCAATCTGGCAGGCACTGTAGCGCTTCCTTGTCCATTTGGCTGCAGTCGGCACCTTTCCACCCCTTTTTGCAGATACACGTGCCCTCGGCGCAAAAACCGTGGCCCGAGCAAGTTGGGTGCGGACAGTCCACTTCCTCGCAGTATTTCCCCTTGTAGCCGCGGACGCAGTTGCACTTTCCATTCGTGCAATGCCCGTGTCCGTTACAATCGGGCACCTCGCACTCATCGTGTCGAAGCGAGCACTCCTTCCCTTTCCAGCCTGGATTGCACTGACATTCTCCATTTATGTATTCTCCTACAAAGCGGAAGAAGTACAGTATTAAAATATGAGATTATATTATAATTCGATCGATTATAACTCGATTATAACTCGAATTCTACGTTCAAGTGCTGATTATTTTGTAGTCTTCTTCTTCAATTTATCCGCGGCACAGACTGCTAAGGCCATATGGCCTAGGGTCTACTGTTTACCACATATTACGAATCACCAAATTTTGCAGTCATTAAAAGCGTCATTAAAGAATCATTAAAAGATTTAGTTATCTTTTCTGTACGTCTTTTGCTCATATAATATTTGTACATATCAGAATAGTAAACAATGGTTATAATCTTAAATAAAACATTAGAATTTAGAACTATTTGGAGGACTCGGATAATTTAGAAAATAAATTTCATACAGATTTCTATGCCAGCACAAATACATGTAATCCATATTTGTCGTTCGTATCGATGGCAAAATAGGAATGTTTTCCTTTCGCGTATTACATTTTATCATTCAGGTACAGCAGAGAAGAACTATTAAAAAATCTAATGAGAAAGATATCACCATATTCCGATATCTTAATACAAGTCGTCTGGTAACAATTTTTAGTGTTTAGCTTTTCTTACAGAACCAGAATATTGATGTATCTCGTAGGCACACAGAAAGTATCAGAGAAAGCGATAGTTCGAAGTACTTACCTCGTTGACTGCAAAGGACCGGACAGACGCTCTCGCTGCAATCTTCTCCTCCGAAGCCAGGATTGCACTGACAGTGACCAAGGAGGCATTCACCCTTGCCGCTGCATCCATTTGGGCAATTGTGCGTCATGTCTTCGGCGATCATCGCTATGAATGACACTTCCTGTGGGTCACCATCGTCGTTGTAGAGGGAAAGGAACCAGTGTCCCGGCTCCATGTAATGCGTCACTTCTTTCTTGATCGAAGGCTGCAGGAGAGACGAAGGAGAGGGGGGCTTAAGTTTATTTGTTCGCGTAACATATCAGGCCTGTACTTTTTCGCGCCTTTCGTCAGGTGTAAAAAAAAATTAGAGAAAAAAACGCGTGTGCAAACGATCTTGCTTAAGCGTTTGAGCGCTTCGATCTTCTTTACATCGAAAAGTGCCGTAGGCGATTACCATAAATATACTAATATTGCCTTTTGTTAAATGCAAAGGAGTTCTTCTTCCTAAAAGACTGCAAGAGTTATAATGTATATTATTTTTGCAGAAGTTATGTTTTCGAATAATGAATGGCAAAATGGAATGTAGAAGCGAAAAGGAGAAGTGCGATCGCGTCCCTCCTCCTTTCCGAATTCGTATTCCTTAAACAATTTGCTGCGCTCAAACGAATGACCCTCTTAGTACCTAAGTATCAAAATATCGGCTCTGTAATCATCGCAAGTAATTCTTTATACCGATATTACGATTTTTTTTATAAGACAACTTCGTATATGTATGCAAATATGCAGAAGAAATATGTATGTTTCACGCACTTTCGTGGCGTTTTACCAGTTACACGTATTGATAAACTCAGACGCACAAAGGCCATCCTTACTCCACGTTTTTTCGCCCCAAGTATTTTCAGATCACGCACAGAGAAATTGTAAGGTACTAAGAAGGATTACACTTGAACTACCGGCTACAGTTGAAATAACTTTTTTTCTTAAATTCCCCAAATTATGAGATTATCACTAAGATTTTTCGTTCGATTACAATGTCCTTCCAAAACTTCAAGAATGATTATATCCATCGATCGACATTTCTTCTTTACCCTCTTTTCTCTTAAGACCATAAACAACATATCCAGACACGTGGGTCGATTAATAAATACCAGAGATAAATAGAGAATGAGAAAGAGAGAGAGAGAGCGAAAGAGAGAAAGAGATAGCTTAAATAGCACGCTATTCATTTCCCTTCTCGCTATGCTCCGCATTCCGCAAACATTCCGAACGCTCCTCATCTGTTCTGCCAGTAGCCGGTTGTTCTAGCGGTGAAGAACAGCAAGACCGTCGGTATCCGGCGGCGATAAGAAGAAGGAGAAAGAAAAATGGGGCGGCGGCACATACAATAACACTAACATGGGACGCCCTGGTGGTCCGGGCCTTGAATCCGCTCAGGACTTCGAGGAGATCGTACTGCGTGTGCGTGGGCAGTGCATTTCTTCTCGCATAGACGCCGATGCTCGCACCACGTGGGATGTTGTAATCGAACCGCACGTAGGCGGCTTCCGACTGATAAAACTGCATGTTCCAGTAGCTGTACGGCGGTATCTCCTTGCTGAGCTTCTGCCCGAGGCTGACCTGGGCGAAGGTCGTGCCGTCTGGAGGGAAGGACCTGGCGGGGAACGTTCGCGCACCTGTGCGTACAAACAACAAGAATGAGCAAACCCGCTCGTGATTGACACTTCGACGGCCATTGTCGCGTCCGCGTAATTTCGCCCCGCTAGTCGACGCCGCCGGGTTTTTACCGAGCCGACACTTGTGTCACCACTCAACGTGGATACCCTTTCAGTTTCGGGCCGTGTCCTGTCTCGAAAATTTGCTGTGACCAGAGATACGCGAATTTTCTGACGGGCTTGCAGAAACTTCGTGTATTACGCGATTTTTGGCGATCTTCTATAAGGTAATTTATAGGGTTTAACGAGGATTTCTTTTGTTTCGGTTAAGACTCGGAGAGTGTGTTAAGAAATGGATATAGATACCGGTATAAAAAATATGTATACTATCTTTATTAAATATGGATAGTTAAACGAGTGGATATCTATTGGGAAAGTGAACAAGTGTACGATTGTTGTTGTATGGAATTTATGATCGTTTCAATATCTCCCGAGAAGTAAGTGCGTTTGTTCGTTTCGAGTAATGTCGCAAAAGGTATCGGGTAGAGGCAAAAATCTTTGCACGGAAGCTATGGCCGTCAAAGCAGAAAAAAGTCGGTCTTCTGTCACGTAGAACTGGAGGTATCACCTAATCACACCGTTAGCTCTTTGGTCTAGCGCGTACAGCTATTATAGCTCAACTCAGCAGATGGCGTTGCTAATTGCATTAGTTATATTGTACGAACCGGGAAGTTCGCTGAATACACGATGTTCCTAACTATAGTTAGAGCAATGTCAGTTACTTCGATTATACGCGCTACGTGACAGAAAACCGGGGATGGTACTAAGTACCAAGCGATAAATGCTCTAAAATCCCCAGCTTAGGTTTCGACATTTATGCATGTCAGCGATTTTCGCATTGTTGATTTGTATTTACAACGTGTATAGCGAGATGGTTATCGCTAAAGTCGTAAAACTCTTTAAACGCATAATTGCGAACGTTGGCGAACATTCGAATTCGATCGATTCGATCAAAGATCTATACTTTCTTATGAATTTGTATGGATCCCAACGAGGATCGGTGTTACCTCAAGGACATGCTGCACCCCGAAGGGTAGCTGATTTGAAAATACCTCAGCAAACTCTTATTACGATTTACCACTACCACTACATTCTATAAAAAATTCTAAACACTACCCTCTACCACGTTGATCCATTAACTGGGAAAACCGATTTAACTCCCCATACGAATTCTTTCGCATAGGCCAAGATAAATTATCGATATTACACGTTATTGATATCGCAGGACGTATTAACACGTTACAATTTACTTCCAGCATAAACGCACTTTCATATTATAAATACTTAACATACCTGCATTTATATAATCTACTTTTAGTGCAAATACATATATCTCGATAGTGCAAGTGCGTGTTTACAGAAAAAGTATTCTGCATCGTATTAGAACGCCCTGTGGTTGGCTTCTGATCAACTCCTACCCGTCATTACCGTACATTACCAACGTACGGGCCGCATCTTTGATCAACGGTTTACCCAGTCTACGGCCTACGCGTGTAACGGTTAACGTTCCGTGCATCTCAAAGCGAAATCGAGCGCGGTAAGTTCAAGCAAGCGTAAAAGCTTCAGCATAAGCGAGAGATAGCGATGGATAGACAGAGACAGAAAGAGAGAGAGAGAGAGAGAGAGAGAGAGAAAGAGAAAGCAAAATCTCGATCCGCAAAAGGAAGGAGGCGGCAGCAAGCGTGAGGTCGAAAAGTTGCGGGGATGAAGGTCAAACCTCGAAGCTTTAACCAAAGGCCTCACCTTCCAGGATCAGTATAGTGGGCTCTGGGGGTAGCGGGGTCGTTCCAGAGCACGTCGTCGCGTCGCTCGTTTCCTGCTCGTAGCTCGAGCTTGTCGAGTTCGTGATATCGAGGGACGAGGAACCGTCGTCCTCCGTGATCGGGGTGGTCCTTACCGAATCCTCGAGCGTCCCTTCCTCTTCCTCCTCTTCTTCCCGCTTGGTCGTTGCCTCCGCGCGTTCCTCGCTTCCCGCTTCCTGATCGAAGCCGGGGATCTCGTCGATGGCCGACAAGTTGTCCCACTCGTACGACGAGGAGCCCATGCACGGGCACGAGCATTCGCACTCGCCCCCCGCCCAAATGGGCGGCGGTGGCGAGGCGGGCGGCTGCGGTGGCGGAGGCAATCGAGACTCCTTCAGCTCCACGGGCTCCTGTTGGACGCTGGACGACTGGCCATCCGTGGGCACGGACACGGAGAGGACGTAGAGCGGCTTGGAGGAGGCGACGTCCCCGCTGGCGATTGTTATATTGACGAGCACACGGTGCGCGGAACCGGAGGACGACGAGTCTGCCTCGGGGTTTTGGTGCACGGGCACCTCGACGATCTGCACGCGCTGCACCATTGGCGGAGTCGCGTCGTCCTTCGATTTGGCGGTGTTCCCCTTGAGCGAGTCTTTTGGATCCTCTTGGGGGACGGGGGAAGGCTCATTGTCCGGTGTCTCCTCCCGGAACTTCTCCTCGAATTTGCGCAGAAATTCCTCCACGCTGTCGTCCCGCGTGATGACTCGTGCACCACCGTTTTGGTGCTCTCGCACGGGTGAATCGGGTATCTTCACGTCGTTGCTGAGGATATCCGGCTCCTTGGCGCGGTCGGTGGTTTGTCTGTGAAGGAGCTTCGTTTTGGTGTCTTGGTTCTGGTTGTTTAATTTCACGATTTCAACTTCTTCCTGGCCGTAGCTGTAGACCGGCACGGGATAGTCGCGTTGGAGTTCTTCGGATTTGTCTTGGCTATTGGCGCTGTTCGGGATGACCTCTGATTCCGATGAAGAATCTTCTCGAGAGAGCTCTCGCGTTTCCTTTACCACGTCCGAAATAGTGTCCGAATTGTCAGTGCGATCGACATTTGCTAGTTTATCGTTGAGATCTTCTTCCTGGTTTTCCTCGGATGAGGCTTTCTCCTCGTCCCTTTCTTTCTTATCGTTACCCTCTTTCGTGCTATTCTCTACTGGCGGAATACTACCTCCCGTCGTCTCTTTACCTTCGTTAGAATCTACAGCGACTACGATCGAAGCCGTACTACTAGCGTCCAAATTTTCGGGATCATCGGGCTCTACGATTTCCTCCTCGCTAGAGCCCTTCGAATTATTTACCCTCGAATCTCCGCTCCGAGTCGATCCTCTCTCGTCGATATTCTTTCCATAATCTACGCTCTTACCTACAAACCGTACCTTGTCATCGCTGGTATACTGTGACACACTACTGTCCGTCTCCAGTGATCCAATCGTCGTCGATTCTCCAGCCTCCGTGTCCATCTCGAACACATCCAATCCACCCTTCGATACTTCGCGCGAATCAACATAACCCGAACTTCCAGTCACACCCTCTCCGGCATCCTCCATCGAGCTAATCTCGATCGACGATAATTTCATCGTACCCTCGCTCTTCTCACGAGGAGCTACTTCCGTCCTTACGTCGACACCCGTATCGTCGACCAGCAGCACTTCGTCTTCCGCTCCATAAACAGTGCTACCTGCGGGCGCCTCGGTGTCTACTCCTCCGAACGAAGCGCTAGTCGTAGACTCGATAGGGGAACGTGAGACGATAGAGACAGGGGACACACGATCGTGCAAGTGGTTAGTACCGGAGGCGCCAGAGACGGGCACTGCACCCGAGAGAGCTTTAAGCCCCGACGAACCCACACTTTCCGCCATCTCGGTGGAGCGGGCCGCGATTCCTATCGCCTCCCGGTCATCCGCATGCTTCTGACCATGCACAACCTTACCAGGGCCATCCTCAACGTAACCGTGACCATCCTCATGCAACAGGCCGGACCGATGAGCCAAGCTCTCGCCCGGAATCTCGCTCGGCCTCCCGGGCTCCCCGGGAGGTGGTGCGGTTTGGTGCAACGCATGCTGGTTAAACGTGTCTCTACGCTTGCGCACGTACACGCGATCTAACATGCTATCCGTAGGATTGATACTACCTCCTGAGGACGACTGCTGCCGCGTTCTGCCGCTGGACTGCGAGGACGAGGAGGAGGACGACGAGGTCTTGTTCGGCTCCCCCGACGACGGCTTCGACTCCGTGTTCTCGCCCACGAGGACCGTGCACGCTTTAGTGCCTTGATAAGAACAGTTCATGTTGGAAGCTGCGAAGATCAACGTTACGGTCTTATTGCGTGAACATCGTGGCTGTTTGTTACGGTGTGTTCTGTACGGCTGATTAGGATGTCGGACTCGGATAGGTGACTGGGTATTGACGCTTAACAGGATTACTAATCGGGCAAGGAGGTTGTTTACGTCGGCAGTGTTTTTTCACACGCTCCGTGCCACGTGTACCGTTTATAGTACGCGGTGAGCGTAATCCTTAGGTCACGTGTACCGTAAACGGTACACGCAGACGTATTTATTCAATGTGCCGAGAATATAGCTTTTATGACGTATTTAATTCTGTATAAATATATTTCGATTAAAAGAATGAGACGTTATAAAAAATGCAGCTTAAAAGGAAATATAATAATTTTAATATATACATTTATATAATTACATGTAATAGTCGAAACTTGTTTCCAATAGAAACAAATGAAGAACGAAAAATGTTATCTCCATATATTTACCTACTCCCTCTATTGTTCAATATTTTATTTCCCTCGTTTTTTACTTGATAAAATCGAATACAGAAGGTTTTTCTTATTAATCGAAAAGTTTCGTACTGGCTGACTTTTACAACCGAACTGATTGCAGCGCCACGTGTACCGAAAATGGTATACGATGTAATAACTACTCTAATTAAGGTAATTACCTATGGATCAATAAAGTAATGAAATATTGTATGATAATATATCTGTCATTAGTCAAATCATCAAGTGGCCTGAACGACAAGTTGGGCAAAAACGTCTTGGCACGGAACGTGTCACTTTAACAATTATGTCTATACGAATGTTATGCTAAGGAATAGATTGTTTTAATAGGAGAAAAATGTTACCCGAATTGTGTAATAGATACTTTACGGTTCGGGGATTTTTATAATAACTTATGTGAAGTCTGTATACGTGTAGATTATATTTTAAAAGTACTGTGCTGGTAACTCATCTATTAACTTATCCACTGTTTAATAACGGTTACTATTTAATAATGCTAATTGATTTAGCTGTTCAACTAGGTCACGAGGACTCGTACACCTAGGCCAGTTAGTTTGTGAAATGTAGTGAACTAAAGTTTCGTAATTCAGTAATAGTGTAACAGAAGTTTAAGCGATTTTTTAAATCATTTTATTCATGGTGTATTTAAGTTTGTTGTGTATTAAACCGAATAGATCATACGTTTTGAATTATTTGCTTTTGCAGAATTTACATTTCGTTATTCAAAAAAATATGATTCACTTTCGGACGACTGAGAATACATAATCGCGGATTGTGTAAGGGATATTATTTCACGCATATTCTGCATGTTTCATCTGTATTATCGTAACGATAACAGGAAGAGGATGTTTTGTGTTACTTACCCGTGATGTAAGTTAGTGCTGCCGTTAGGCAAACTAGCAGGATAATAACTACTATGGCGATTAGTTTCCAGCTGCACCAGTCGATTCCCTTGCGGAAATGGCAGCGGATACTTTGTCTCCTCATTGGGATCATTGAAGGGGCGTGTCCGTATGGCAAAGGTACTCTGAAATCAATGAAGCATGGTATTATTGAAAAATCTATGCCACATGCGTCTGTGTGTTTCAATAAGAATGAAATAATACCTCGGTCACTTGTATATTTTCTATTGGGTTGTTCGGAAAGTAATTTCGTTTTTTCCCGTCAGAGGACTTAATTATGTTTTTTCGAAACCAACTTCACACTTAAGCCGCATAACCATTATATGTCTTGAGAGCTGATAT